>JBBPJJ010001039.1:0-10364 GCA_038088635.1 Veloboletus limbatus
CCTAGTAGATGACCAACACCTGACCCAAGTGTCGCTCTACTTTTTGTTGCAGAGAGTGGAGAGGAGTAGTCACCAGACTACACAGTAGGTCACTCTAGAATAAAGGAATAGAAGGAATGTGGTGGTTGTTTTCACTATGGTAAAACTACCGTACGAAGCATCAGTAAATTTACATTGTTCTTTTTTGGCTTATGTAGTACTTATTTTGTCTAATTTGTTGCCCGGTATTCTTTTGGCATAACTAGAAGCCGAGTAAGTCAAATTAAGCCAAATAAAGATTGATGTAAATTTACTGATGGAAACAGTAAGTACACCGGGATTATATAATCCTGGTGGCTGTACGACCGCACAAAGCTTGCTAAGTAGCGCATACCGAATATGCAACAACACTACTTTCAAGCTCAACCACCCTCCCATACCTTTTTGAAGATGATTCCAACAATAGTTGCCAACGGTAGGGACCACTACCGGATTCAAATGATGCATGGTGTTTGTCGCCATGGTACATAATGAGGCAGGTTGACAACATCATCGAGTGTTCCTATCTTTCCTCAGTGACATTCCCTCAGGTAGAATGCGCCTCGCTGTCGCTACGTCTATCATCGCACTGGCCGTTTCAGCCGCAGCTGCACCCCAGCCCGAGCAGAGGATGGGCATGGCCGTCCCTATCACCAAACACTCAGCTGGGCTAGTGAACGCTGACAAGAGCGTCAACTTTGACGCACTCAATTTTCAAGCTGCTTCAGTGAAGGCGTACGTCGTACACACATTTACCAGTACATCGCAGCTAACTCAATTATCGTTCATCAATAAGATCCTTCGTGGCTTTGATAATTATGAGAAGAACACTGGCATGAACCACTTTTCCACTGTAAACGGGGTCGGGAAGCGCGTAAATGAAGTTCCTTTGACTACTGACCGTCTTGAGTTCTGGTACGGGACTATTTTGGTCGGTACCCCTGCCAAACCGTTCACTGGTAGGCTTCTGTTGCATTCTTGATATAACGTTTACCCTAATCTCACTTGTAGTCGCTTTCGATACCGGTTCTGCGTAAGTGTTTGATATCAGGAGCACGCCACTTTTTGTTGACATGATTCGACGACAGCGACTGCTCTGTGTCATCCTCCGTCTGTGCGACCTGCGAAGGCCACTCTCTCTGGGACCCCACTGTGTCTTCAAGTTCAACAGATACGGGCGAGACATATTATTTGAAGTATGGAGAGGGAATCACTGCCATAACCGATGTATACACCGATACCGTGACCATTGCCGACTTCACTGTATGTTCTGTATGACTTATGATAGTGATTACTTCTGACAGCCCATTAGGCGACTACCCAGACCCTTGGTGCCGCAGTCAACTATCCCCCCGGGTTCCAAATCTCTAAATTCGCTGCAGACGGTTTGATGGGAATGGCTTTCCAGTTACTCTCACGTTACGGCGCTAGTCCCCTCTTCCAGACTCTCATCGCCGACGGCAAGGTAGCCGATCCTGTGTTTTCCTTCAAATTTGCAAATCATGAAGGCGAATTATATACAGGTGGTGCGAACTCTACACTATACACTGGAAGCCTTACCTACGTCCCTGTAACGTTAAAAGTAAGCCGGAATATCGGATACACGTGGAGCTTCACTCACTTCGTTGTTCAGGGCTACTGGCTGGTGACTATGGACAATGTCCAGTGTAACGGTCAGACGATCTCGAGTGACGTCCCTGCCATCATCGACACTGGTACCTCCCTCATCTACTGTCCTTTCTCGAAGGTTGATCGAGCGTATACTGCCCTTGGTGGTACATGGATTGGTCGGGGTCGCTATTCTTGTAAGTCAGGGTGGGACTACGTTCTCTTCTCGACTGACGCCTCGTAGTCCCATGCGATTCTTTCCCGACTATCAGCCTCAGCTTTGGAGGCACATCATTCCCAATTCCACCTTCTATTCTCATCATTGGACTGGTTTCGTCTGGCTCGTCTGACTGCGTGAGTGGCCTTGTGGCTGAGGACCCTTCTCAATGTAAATATTTCTTGATTGGCTTTGCAAGGTTCTAATTCAGATCTCTGAACCCCCTTTCTTTACCACCAGCGGTGCGATTCTGGACTATTGGCAATGTTTTCCTCCGGAGTGTCTATACCACATTTGATTTCGGTAACTCACGAGTCGGATTTGCACAGCTTGCTCCAGAGCCGTCGGCGTAGCATAGCCTGATTATTATTATTATTTTCATACTCTGTGATGGATCACGTTCTTCCTAGACAACTATTCCACCGACTTCAAAGCCTCAAAGTCGCAGCGAGTAACACCTTTCACAAGGGCCACAAGCAGCCATTTTTTTTACTTCCGCACCCAAGGCACCAAAACGCGAGGCATATGGTAGCACATAAGTATATTAAACGAATACGTCAACCCGTTCTATCTCACCGAACATTGTAGGCGTAATTCTTTGTTTCGGAGGAGGGAGGAAGGAGGAAGCATAGCGATGGGTTACTGTATTGAAAAGCGCATTCTAAACGAGCAACGTCCGTGAGCCAAAGCAATATCAATCTCATCACAAAACATGTGCAATCGACGCGTCATCTATACTGGGAGACGAAAAAAACGTCACGGGACAGTAAACAAAAGAAGGAAGAACCCTAGGTAATAGGGTACAGCGGCGGCGGGGTTCAACTGACCAATATACTTGACCGCGCGCTGTAAAACGTCGTGTCGGAGGTCGACACGGTCGACGTACTATCCTGACTCGGATGCCTTCCACTAGCATCCTGTGCCCTGCGGAATGCTGTGATGTGGTTCTTGACTGGCTTGTTGTCTGAGATGGCGGCCGCCGTCGACGGAGCGACGGCGTCACGTTCGTCCGCTTGTACGCTCACCTCATCAAACCACCCATAGACATGCCATCCAGACGCCCGCTTCCCTCGGCCACCTGCTAAATCTAACCCACCCACATGCGGCCCCAAACTCGTAGGCGATGCGGGTCTGCCTTCAGGTTTAGGTATACGTTCCTCGGGATCCAACGGATGAACTGATGAGGGTGTGGGCCATGTCGGAGATGGACTTGGCGTAGGCAGTTGCATGGTACTTTGCATCTGGACCAACTCGGACGTTTCAGCGGGCGTACACTCGCTGTCGCGTCTTTCGGTTGTAGGCGTGCTGGGACGGACCTTGAGTGGCATGCAGAGCGTCCAATCCTCGCCCTGAATTTGCTCTAAACTGTGCTCCGATTTGAGTTCGGGCGTCGGCAATGGTGATGGCGAGATCTTGTTTCCGGGTATATCCGTGAAAAACGGGAGTGACAAGGTCCAATCCGCAGAAACATCCAACACGTCTCGACCTAAGCTTGACATCATGGGGGCAGAGTGACGCCGTTCACGAGGAACCAATAGTTCAGAACTTGCCATAGGAGTAATCACAGCAGGACAGTCAGAGGGGAAGATGGGATGGGCAATAGTAACCGCGCTCGACTTGCGTCTGGGCTTGCACGACGGAGTGATGTCTGAGTGCAAGTCAGTGTGGATCTGGACACGTTTCGTTCCCAGCGACGCGTTCGATTTCGATCTCGAACCCAGTAAAAGAATGCTTTTTGTACGGCGAACTTGAGCGCTATCCGCGGCCTCGATGACACCGATGCTTAACGGTCGTTTCAGATCGTTAGGTCGCCTTTTCTCCGCTTTCGACGGTGAGACCGGGTGTGGCATTTTCCCGGTTAGCGATTTGAGCGACTTGGTTGGCGACGCTGGTGGGCTCGGAAGTACCGCACGAACACCGTTGACCCAACTCAGACGAGAAGGTAATCGCAAACCTCCTGGGGGCGAAGGAGGCAGTCCAGTGGTAGGGTTCATCGGTACTCCAGTAATGGTTGAACGTGAAGGCGACGATATTATTGGATGTGGTGTCAGGTTCATTGATATTTTGTTCAGGAGAGGCGGGAGAGGGGGGACCGGTGATGGAACTGCAGGCAGAGGACCCGTCGGAGGAGGACGGGGTAGTGGCGGTGGAGTCATTGATCGCGACATAGCCCGCTTACGCTGGCGTGCGGAAAAACTTAAAGGAGGCGCGAATTCCGCATTCGAGAGTGAGACAATATCTGGGAAGACTGCAGAGCTACGTAGATTGGGCGGTGTAGAAGGAGGCACGCGCAGCAAGGAGGTTTCAGAACCCGGCGAACCCATCGTCGGAAAAGTAGGAGATGAACCCCGCGCCACGGAAGATGTCGGGGATGGAATGCATACTGAAGAATCAGTCTCAGAAGGAACGTGCGGTGCAACACCAATCGCAGGACGCAATGCGAGGACATTCGCGTCCCGCAATGGCACAACAAGCGAGAGGCGCCGTGTACGCCCCCTCTGCGCAGGGAACGAACCATCTCGAACTTCGGTAGGGGGGAGCGCCATCTGTGGACCAAATGATGAAGCTCGTGGCGTGGGATCTTCATGAAGGCCTTCGGGCTCGCAATTTGCCACGGAGTGCGAGGATTCAGTACCCTCGAGAGATGTCCGAGTTTGATTTGAGATGTCCGAATTAGTTTCAACCCTGCTACGGTGGCTATTAGCAGGCGCGGACTCGTTGCCGGAAATTGTATGTGATGAGATCGCAGCAGCACAATGACCCGAACCAGTCGGCGGCGCGCAAGCACTTGGAAGGGCAACCGCTGAGGGAGACGAGGATGCACCTCTGAACAAGTGGCAATGCAGACCCGGTTCATCCAAGTCCCGGAAAAGACGCTCATGGTCAGGGACAAGAGAACCAAGGCTTGACGTTGAAGCGGCAGCTGGTGACGCAATGGCGTATGGAGAGTGATAGGTAGCAGGGTCATTCATCTCCTGCTAAGGCTAGGTTGGACAAACAAAAAAAAAACATAGGGCAGTGGATAGTGCATACATTAATGGCATTTTGCCCATCTTGAGTGGGACGATTCTTACGGGGCGAACGGGAGAACGGCCAATTGACCATCTTGCGAGGTGAATCGGAAAGGTCCTCGGGGGTTCCGTGTGTAGAATCTTCGCGCTGCCCGTGCGCGGGTGTGGGGCGAGAAAAGATGCGCTGAAAGGAAGACGCTCGTGAACGGGGTTTTTGGGAGGTTTCAGAAAAGACAGCAGTGTGTTCAACGAGTGACTGTTGCGGAAGGGGAGCGCTGGAGATGTCGAGGGACTCACTGACCAGATGGCTGAACTCCTTCATGGAAAGAGTGAGCTTCCGCGTTCTGGTCATGGAGGGCGATGGAGGAGATCAAAGAGCGGAAGTCATGCCACAGGCGAGAGAGGGTCGGCAATGACATCCCTGACAGAATCAGAGACACATCATTTATTTCATTACCGTAATTCTGCCGGCTATGCGTCGCCTCCGAAAGTGTCGAGTTTCGCTCTTCACTCCTTCTCAAATTCTACCAGTCCAAACGGCCTGCATATACATAGACAAGTCGCGCTTACATACGATGGAACGGGGGACACGAAGGATTCAAACCAACACATCCATCGTACACACAGATATCTGCTACACAATAGTGAACCTATTACGATTGTTCACGTCAGTGCACACTCCTTGAAACAACATAGATCAATTGCGTACGCTTCGCTCCTCCAGTCCTTGCCGGTTGTTGCTCTAGCCTCGCTCTCCGACATACGGTTAACCCATCCCGAAGGGTGTCCAGTATCAATCCCAGACGAACGCTTACTGGAAACGACTTTCAACTGTGACTTGCTCTCAGACGAGCGAATACTGTGTTCCTCCTTGTGACGTTTAAATAACTGGGAGAGGAGTATGAGACCGAGCCACGCTGAAGACGGCTGGTACTTGCCTCCTGCAATACCTGTGTCCGATTTATCTCATCGCTCGATTTAGCGACATCCATACGATCTCTGACCGAGACCAACTGTCCGTCAAGATATTCCATTCCTGTCCTTATGGCTCCAGCAATCGCTCTCTTAATTTGCCGCTTGACCAGGCCAGTCGCAAGAGGTTTCAATGTCTTGTACAACAGGTCGTGATTCGAGTCACGTATACTGAACTTCAGTGAACCAACTTTGACGTGGACGTCTTTGACTTTGAAAACAGAGCTTCGATCTTTACCTGCCGAGACGAGGTGGACAACAGCTGTGAGACCAGACCCTCCGATGACAATATCCGCCATTCCCGAATCGGTAACTTTTGGAAAGCCTGTCTTCTTGCGGAAGAAGAACGCAACATCGCGCATATCCGCTTGCATTTGAGCGAATGTGAGTGTGAACTCATGGTGATACTCGTCGGAAATATTGCTATACGGGCTGAACTTCAGGTAGTTATGAGCGATCAGAGTGACAACGTTTGGGAAAAGATTGCGACCCTGGAGGGTCAAATTCTCAAGAACGAGGTCCAATGCATCATCAGAATACTCGATACGCGGGATGGGAAGATATCCAATCTGTATCTGTCGTGAAAATGTGTACGTTAACGGATCATCATGCGCACCTCATCCACCAGCGTCGGTACAATCACACCACGGATGTCCGACCACAAATCCGACTTGAACTTGAGGCTTCCCTCATCATCGAAAAGTAGGTTCCATGTCAGCCGCGCCCAATCTTCTCCAAACCTCTTGTTGAGTGGATCGTCGCCCATGGCGGAAAACCAATCGCCAATGGAATTGAATATATTGTCAAAGTGCGTGCGATACTTCTCGTCCCAGAATTTCCTGCCCGACTCGCGAATTTCTCTGCCCTCGCGACCGCAGTCGTCGTCGAGAACGTAGCCGGCCTCCAATAACAACTATAAAGAGTGGTTAACATGCAGAAGTAGTTATGTAGATGTTGCACACTTTACGAATAAAAACATTCAAACGCTTGAGCCATGCGCGAAACTCTTCATCTCGACGGGCATCATCATTGATGGCACCAAGTGAATCAAAAATGATATGCATGCTCTGGCCATTCGCAAAGCGTTCGAGGAGTTGTCTAAGCTCTGAGACTGCTCGTCGGAGTAAGGGGTCCTGAAGGAGAGTCAGCGGACAAACTCTACGCGACAAAAAAACTGCGACATTGATTATGCTGGCCGCACTCTCTTTGCCTTTCTCGCCTACACTCTGGCTGAACTCCGCGTACACTTCGGCAACAGATAAAAGCCATTTGATCGCGTCTCGGTAATCGTCGTGCTTTTGACATTCCACAATAACCTTCTTGCCACGATAGATGAACTGATCGCGTCGTTCTGCGGGAAAGTAGTCATCCGTAAAGAAATCTCGCCCCTTCTGAATTTGATCTGCAACATGTTTTTTCTGATCTTGGGGCAAGCGCTCTGCGAATTTATCCTGGGTATAACATCAGATAGCTAGAAAAGAAAGGAATGTGACGTTTTCAACCAACTTTAACATCCTTGAAGCGTTCCTTGAAAACTCGTTTGTTTCCCTCTATGACCTCTGATGGGCGCTCTGAGGATACCCCACTGCACGGTATATGAGGGACGGAATTGCGGCGGTCAGACAGTAAAATTACCCTTGCATATCTTTAGAATCCATCTTTTGCGCAGTCTGCTGTGTCATCTCCGTGGTTTGTCCACCTATGTCGGTGGCGAGCTCTTGGGCAGACCTAACTGCTTGCTTGCCGTCACTAATAGCTTGGCTTTCGATAGCCTCTTCACCCTGACTTGTCTTGACCACGGGTCCATCGACGCGTGGGTACTGTTCGGACTAAATATTAGTGTGTGGGATTTTGACGTCGAGTGCCGGCGTTTCTCTAGTACCAACCTTGCGTCCACCACTGGTGACAAACGCTCCATCGGAAGCAGGCTCGTCCACGTGGGCAACTTCTTCTTCGTCCGGTCGAAGAGCCTCAGCCACCTTTGATGCGCCTTTAGCCACAAGGTCACGTCCGATTACAGAAAAATCCGAGAGAAGTTTCCGAACTTCTGAATTCGTAAGGATAAGCGAAAGCAGAGTACGAAGATGTCGCATAGCTTTCAATTCATGTAAGTGAGACACAATGGTTCGAGAACGACAGGCCTGCATGCCCACCTACACGACCGTCGTCGGTCAGTTTGCCTCGATCGACATGCAGTGCTTCACCAGGAGCCGGCTTGGTGCTCTCCATACTAATTTCACGGGTTCCCCAGACGAAGTTCTGAAAGAGTTCATCAGCATTCTTCTGCTTCACGATGAGACGGGCAGTCTCGATGATTTCGCGTGAATCTTGAATCAACTTCTTTCCATTTGGCGACAGCTTATTGATATCAACAGGTTCGGCATCTCGAAGGTACAACAACGCCCTGTCAATTTGGGAATTATCTGGCATGCGACCTTGCCTAAAAGCCTGGATGACTGCATATAATCGGAGCTTGACACGCGCTCAAATGATGGCCTCTGGTAGAGATGACCTAGAAGACTCACTTTCCTATCGACATTTGCTGTCTGCGCGCCTTTGTCTGTCGGCGCGGTAACGGAGCCCGCCTGGGGACTTTCTGAGATATCTTTCGGCGCTGGGGGTAAAGACATCGGCACGAGGGGGAAAGTTGAACTGGAAAGGAGAAAGGGGGCAAGAGAAACGCGCACAGTCTGATTTATATACCTCTTTTCGGCAGACAACGACGTCATCGAGAATGAAGTCATGGAAGAGCGCACTTGCCTATTGAGGAATATCCGAATCCGGATTAAAATCCATGCCAATACATAGCGTTTGAACGGACTTGGACGAGCGCTTGAGGTTGCATAAATTGATCACCAAGAGACCGTCTCTTGCTATCAATTAGACTGATGGTAATTGATGAAAGTCAGTGCGCTTGATTCTCGTAGCTATGTGTTGGAGGATTCCCGTCCAACACAACAGTATCAGTTTGTAGTGCTCGAGTAGGTTAATCGCGATTAGCACAAAAGAACACCTCGACGTCCCACAAGTATGCTCGTATGAAGGAGCATGCTATGGCTGTGCAGGGACAAGGGCAGCGGAGCAGGGAGAGAGCGGAGCAGGAGAGGCAGAAAGGAGCAGAGCAGGTTTAGAGCATAGCATCGCCGTAGCACAGGGCAGTCCTGGCCTTCCCAACGCATCTCTAATCACTGGGATTTTGCGACCAAGAGATTCGCGTATCTGTACAATTCACGTGATCCTGCGTGAAGTCAACTAGTGATCGATATCTAGTACCCATGATTGCTAGCCAGACCTTATTGATACAGTCCCCTAGCTATACTGTTTTGTCAGTTGGTGCCGAGCACAAGTTTGCATTCAGCATGTTGATGTGGCTCTCTGGTGATCTGAGTTCTGACGAATGTCTGTGACTGACTGACGAAACTGTTGTATGGGTGTGCTGAAGCAGGAACTTAGGTCACACCACTAAAGGAACCGTAGCATCCGTGAATCATCATGCCAATCATCGACTGAAGCACAGAAGGTGGCAGCGTTGCATGCACGCTCGTATAAGTCAACATTGCAGACAGCACTGCTATCGTCCGTTTTAAGATTCAGAAGAGATTCGCTGGTGCGCATGTCGGAAGCACTGCAGGGGTGTCCGCATAGCATTGAATTTACGAGTAGTACTGAATATCATGACGAGAAAGAAGCGATATGCAATGCCGCTCTCCAGATTACCTTCCCAGTCCGAGGTGTCGACGCAGAGGTATGTCACCGGATCGCCATAAACTACCTTGTATATATATTAGCTAATATTGCATAGGACTGAAATCCAAGATCGTCAGCTACTATCGGCTACCAGCTAATGGCTGCTAACCGTCTCAGTGATGACAAGAATGAGGCCTTGAGGTTGTGTGTCCGATTAGTACGTCCAGCGGCTAGAGGGCTGTGTTCCATCAAGGGTGCAAAGCTGTAACAGCCATAATTATTGACATCAAATCAATGACCGAGTACCTGGTGTGTCGTTTGCCTTTCTTCGGTCTTTCTCATAGCAAGTTTAGTCAAGTGACCGAAACTGGCTGTGCCACTGAGGACTCCGGGGTCCGGTTAGCGCACGTTCACTCTGGATCGCGAGAATCCAGATAATTTAACCAGTTCTAGTGGTGCACAGAACAGGCCAGGTTAGTTATGATGTCCGAATCCTACTGAACTGTATTCGCTTTCTAAACACACTTATAATTCCGACCCGGGACCGGTTTAGCATGGCACACACCTCAGCGCTTCTCCTCACCCCACCTCCCTTTCGCATTCCTGTGTCGCCCAACTGCGTCTCTGATGTTCAGTGATCCCGTCAGCTTCAATGGTGGCACTCGTGTCGAGGTGCTGGTCTACATTTTCGACGGTGCTTGTATTTATGTTATTCATACCTCGCACAGGTCATCTCCGTCCTAGCGAATTGCGGAAGAGACACCGACAAAGCTAGGCGGGCCCTCGTGACGTGGATTCGACGCAAGCAAGAAAAAGGTCGTAGCACCGAGCACATCTTACTCAAACTACGA
>JBBPJJ010001040.1:0-11912 GCA_038088635.1 Veloboletus limbatus
GGCCAAGTCAGGGAGAGGCGGTGGGGGCATCAATGCATCGTCGTTTAGAATCGTAGGGATATTGCGAGATGCACTTGAGGTAGGGGATGCAGGAGTTGCACGCTGAGCACTGTTCGGCGCCGGGAATGCAGGTGGGACATCGTCCTCGCCCGCTGTGCTTGACCCGTCGTCCTCCTCGTCTGCGAATGATCCTGGAATGGTAGGTTGCGTGGATAGCTGAGGTGTATCAAGCGAAATCCAATTGCGTAGATAAGACATGGCTTCAAGGTGGCTATACAACCTCCTCCTCCTCATCCGTTCCCTTTTCATCCAAAGATTGTACCATCATGCCCTCGGCATCAGCAGCTTTTCTCATATCCGACACAGGTGTTGATCTTCGTCCACCCAAGAAGATGCGACCACCGGGTGCATCTTCCAGCGCTCTTACCATCATATCCTTTTCAAATAAAAACCGAATGTCTTCTAACGCATGCCCTTTTGTCTCTGGCAGACAAAAGTACGCCCACACCGCCATGAGCGTGCACCACATACCAAACAGCAAAAACGTCCCATACTTGATCTCCTCGAGCAGGTTTGGCGTCACACGTGTGATCGTGAACGAAAACAGCCAGTTCACTGCAATCGCAAGAGACATGGCCGCCGTCCGCACGTGGTTGGGTGCAACTTCTCCAGCGACCACCCACGGATTTGGCCCCCACCCGAAGGCAAAAAAGACGGCGTAAAGATAGACAGCGACGATCGAAACGTAACTTGCAGGGACGATCGTTGTCTGGGGATGGATTGCACTGTATCCTCCGATCCAGAACATCATCAATCCTTGGCCTAACCCGCCAATGAGAAGGCACATCTTCCTTCCCAGTCCTTCTACCGCGAAGATGACAGTGGCCGTGACTGCGACCACTTTTACGACACCGTAGATGCCGGTGGCGAAAAGCCCAGACTTAGCCCCAGTGATGCCCAATTCGGAGAATATTTCCGGGCTGAAGTAATTGATGGCGTTTGTACCAGTCCATTGCTGGAACAACATGACAAGCGACGGGATGAAAGATCGCAGTGCTGTAATCCTTGACTCGCCCATCATGCCGAACTGCTTCCAGACCGACGTCCTTTTTTTTCTAGCAAGGTCTGCCTTGATCTCCTCGAGAACCGCTACAACACTTTCATCGTCGACGGAGCTTCTCGTTGCGTATGCCAGACTGTTTGCTGCTTCGTCGTAGCGTTGCCGTTCGACCAACCATCTTGGTGATTCTGGTTGGGGGAGCATGAAGAGCACAAACAATACCCCAGGTACCAATTGAATTGCGAACGGCATCCGCCACTGCATTTGTCCGAATGGAACATGGAGGGATGAAGCGTAGTTCACCCAAACTTGTAAAGTCACCTTTGTTTAGGACGCGCGAAATCAATAAAGTAATACTTACAGCTAAGCATGAGGCCGGTATTCGCTGTGACCTGGATCAAACCAGTACCACGGCCACGGATTTCCTTCGGCATACACTCTGACAGGTATGAAGGAATCAAAGCGGTGGACATGCCCAAACCGAAACCACCCATGAATCGGCCAAAGTAGAGCACTCGTAGTGCCACCACCTCACTGGTTCCAATTCCGGAAACGGTTTGTATGATGCTTCCAATAAGGTATATAAATCCAGCAATGATGAGAGGTTTCTTGCGGCCGAACCGACCGGAAATATATCCCGTAAATAACGACCCAAAGCTGGCATTTAATGAGTCGTCCGGACAAGTGAGAGAGGAAAGTAGAGAGCGACTCACAAGCAGCCAGCTTGAAGAATTGAAACGATATTGCCATTCAGATTGGCTTGCGCGCTAGCAGACAGATGGTCGATTCCAAAATATTGCTGAAACGAGGCGAGGGACAATACGCCCCCAATCATCCCTGTATCCCAGCCAAAGAATATGGAGCCCATATTAGCGGACAGTGCAAGAGCATACGCATTACGGTGTCGAGATAGATCGTCGAGCACTGCCTGGTAGCCCATGGGGGATCGAGGTGAACAGAGGGCGAAAGGAGAGTCGTCGTGCATTTTTGAGCGGGTTGTCCAGTCATGATATACGAGCGCGATACATACATACCAGATAGAGTACGATTCCTGAGCGGCGCAGCCTGTCACGCGCTGTCAGGCTTAGATTACAGCTGCGGTGTTTTGTTTACTCCGAGTCGCTCGCAGGGAAAGGGTTTGCGAGTGAGGGCTCACTGATATGCGACAAGGCTGTACCGTGACGGTGCGATCGTAATGACAGGAGAGTTAGCTCGGCCTCACGTCCAAGCCGATCCCACCGTCACGATACAAGGTGCAAGGACGACTACTCACTTCGAGCTTGGCTAAAGTGGGGTCGCATACAGACAGTAGTACTCGCAGCGACGTTCACGGCCGCGTTAACAAAGGTGAAGTTACTTGATGGTGGTGTTCAAACACTAATGGAGGTATGCTTCGCTTTGAGACGCAAGGGGTTAGTGGCGGCTTACCTGACTTCCTACACGTACGGGAATAACAGCTGATTAGAAAGTCGTGCGCCTGAAACTGCTGGCAGCGATTTTTGGTAAGTGGTGGATCTGATTCCTCGGTTCTGTCTGGATCAATTTTATCCTACATCATGATGGAGTACTTCAGCCGAAACGCACCAACCTGCACTGCGGCATTTACTGGCATGCCGACAGATGCTGGACCTTCAACGCATGACTGTATCCTGGAAGACAAACGTCGCCCATACACCGAGCCCTGCACGACTACTAGTAGTACGAGCTTGTGAGTCCGAGCTAGCCACTTCGTAGAGTTGTGTTACGACTGACCAGTGGCGAGTGCACTTGTGCATACTAAACGAGTAAAAAAGGTGATAATATTCAAAACCATGCAAAAGGAACGTAAGGAACAGATAGCAGATCATAGTCCCACTGCCAGTGGATCTCCGTTCAAGCTTCCGGTCTGCATCTCCTCCGACCCTCGCCCAGCTCCAGGCTTTCGCCTTTCAACCCGCGCTGTCCTCAACGTGAATGACCGACACAACACGAGAGAGATCGATGCCAGTAGTGGTAGCTACGTCAGAAGACCCTGCAGGTTTTATAGTACTTGCAACGTTTCCACACGGATGTCCTTCAACGAGGTGATTTTGGGTTCGATGACAATCGCGTGCTCTGCAGCGACCCTCTTGTACTTGCCTTCTGACTCCTGTAGTAGGAGTGCACTGAATGGCTGTTTGAGGCGAGCAATCAATTGTAATGCCCGATTGTATTCGTCGATTTGGGGGGCGGATCCGGCAGGGTAGGGCGGCGAAGTAGGCACGGATGCCGCGTTGATACCCGCCTCATGCCCTCGGGCGACCGCATTACGCGGACCTCGGATGCGATGAATCCACGGGTGTACGAAGATATGTCTCCATGGCTCACGCAGCAAGAGTACATCTGCAGTAGTGAACTGTACTTCGCCAAGCCCAGGAACCTCAGCAGCGTATACCTTCTCAGAGCTGTGGAGCAGGTCATGTATGTGCAGAGAATTGACACGGAAGACGATGCATGGAAGGGAGAGACGACGGTGCAAGCAGCTTGCATCCAGTAGGGCACTGACTGATTTGTAGAATTCCATGACATCGTCACGTGATAACTCTTCCACGAGTTGTGCGGTGGTTGCTTCCATCGCCATACCTTCAAGTTGCGGGCTGTGGGGAGCTTGGCTGTAAACAGAAAGAGAAGCCGGGAGACAACTGTTGTAAGGCGATGACTTTCCAAACCAATCGAGGACAGTGACTTCGCCAGAGCGGGCTACAATCCCTTCCAAAAGATGTCCAACAGCGTCGTATCCTCCCTCGCCATAGCGCGGTCTGATGTCACTCTTGAATATACCAATTAGGGAGTACGATATATCTTCCTCGACCGTTGCTCTGCGATTCGAGGCCAAACGAAGCTTCTCGCGAACTGTAAGATTGTCCGGATGAAAATTGACAATAGTATCGCTGGAGATCTTGATGGCATCTGCGAGCTCTTGCAGTATCTCCGGAGATTCCTTGTGGTTGGAGCGATTGTCATTAAGGTACGGCTTCCACTCAGAGTCGTAGAAAAGGATGACCTTCGGTGCGAGAAGCTCTTGCAAAGTCCAGGCACGCGTCATCCATGGACTGTACGGGAGCTCTCCGCGCTTGGAGGGGTTTGGTACGCCTACAAGGAGAACAAGTGTTGCTGCCGAATTCTCGTACCATCTGTACATGGATGTGAGAGATCGGTCGAGGATAGCACTGGTGAGCTTGTCGATACAGCAGGTGTCCGACCACGCCCATTTGTAGTTAAGGTTGTGTGTCTTCCTGCAGAAAGTCTGCAATTTCTCGTTCTGGGGGGATTTGGGCAGGTGCCACACAGATTTGACCGCCTTGACCTCATGGAATAATGGCTCCTTCCCCGCCCATACATGTGAGAACATGACATATTCGAGAAATTCTGTGATGACATTTCTGATCTGCTCCCTGTCCAACTTCTTGGTCATGGATGAGACGAGCTCTTTGTACCTCGGACCACCTTTGAAGATATGCATGCGTTCGGATTCATCACAAAGATGACCGGTAGCGACATCAATGAGAACGAGAGGACAGTGTTTCAGGATCTCGCGGGCTACGTTATCGACAGCGGCCATGGTCTCGGATGGCGCAACGTAGTTATTGCGCAACTCTGTGAAAACGTCACTCATGGGCACTACGTTCAAGCAAGAGGCACATACGACTGATTGCAGGGTCATTGGACTGTTCGATCATGGACAGCATGGCCTTGAAAACCTCAATCGCTTCGTCATATCGTTTCGCGTCGCAGAGTACGGCATGCTTTGCTTCATAACCCCAAGGGGCGGAAGGGTCCAATTCCATTGCCTACGTGACAATTGTCAGAACCATCCCAGGTAAGAACACCACAAATACCTCATCCGTGTCCCGCAATGCATCGTCCCAGAGTCCTTTTGCCGCTAGAGCCTTGCTCCTCATAATCAAAGTATTGAGTTTTAGGGGCTGATGGGACACCGCAGTCGAGTAATGGTCGATTGCAGCATCATGTTGCCGCAACCGCATAGCAACATCACCACAGCGTTGTTTAAAGACTAATTTGAAGAGTGGTGATGAAATAAACATCAATGTACGGACTGACATCATAACTCACCAAATACCCAGTGGTGATGTTCGTCATTTGCAGTTGTCTTCCATTCGACATCATCCGTCATAGTATGCAAGCACTCAGTTGCTTCTACGAGGCGGCCGCAATCCGCAAGAACCTCGCATACAGCTGGGTATATTGTGAACCTCGAAATTTTGAACTTTGTGCGATAGTCGTCAACAAGTGGTAATGGTGTTGAACGGTACATACCTGAGCAGAGGCCATCAATACTTCTTTCCAAGAGCTTCCGTTCGTCAAATTTGCATCGATCCACTTTCTCAGCGTGGTTTCTGGACAGGCTGGGCTGAGCGATATCACAAGCGCGTAGTGTACTATGGCCTTCTCATGATCATTGGAAGAGCGAGCTGCATCACCGGTTCGTTCGAGAGTCGAGACACATCGTCGAGTGAAATCTGACGCGGACGTTAAACGGTGTGGTATGCAAGCTCGTAACGTCCTACCCGTAATCCATTCCGTAGTTGGCCGGGTCGGTCGCGCCTCCTCACCAAAACAGCCCATCATTTTATGGAGGGTCTCTATGGCTTCTTTTGGCCTGTCCGCCCCGCACAACGCCTCGCACAAGCCCCGTTGGGCGTGAATGTAAAGATCTTCAAAGTTCCAGCTGAATACCTTGAAAGACAATCATTAAACATTGCAATATGACCTTGAAGATCCAAACCAATGAGATCGTCGTCAGATTTGGACTTTCGAGAAGTTGGGTTGGGGGCTGTGCACGCTTGAATAGTTGTACCGCACGTTCGTGCTCGCCGCGGGATAAATGCAGGTTACCGAACAAAAAGTACAGCTGTGCCTGAAGAAGTCACATTGATCGGGACGTTAGAAAGATTCCTGACCCATATTACAATACATACCTGGACAAAATAATGCACTGATTGATCGTCCATCATACCGGTTAGGTCGTCTACTTGTGAAATCGCATCTTCGTTGTCTTCCTTCATGCATAAAATGATAGACTAATTAGAGAAAGGTTCAGTTGCCGTGAATGTGTAAGACTGTGAGGCAGGTACTTTAATAATGCGGAGAAAATGTGCATCATTGGAAGTGGATTGGACAATGGCAAGGTCACAAGCGTGGTAGCCATCATCCACCTTCCCGTCTCCAACCAATGCTATACCCTTTGCGATAAGAGCTATGGCCGATGACTGGATCCTGATAGACTTGGTATCGACTCGTGTGAGAATGCTGAAGACGAAGATAGGATTAAAAGGCACCTTTTCGGCATCGTCAATTGCCTCTATGAACCGTTTCGAGCACGCACGTATGAGTGCACGATTGGCGAGTGCGTGATGGTCACGATTCGAAGAACGGACGATGTCTTGCGAGAATACAGATTCTGCATTCCCGAGCATGCCTTGTGTCCATGGCTCGAATGCCAGGTCGCTGATATGCATGAGGGGTATCTGATGAGTGAATCAATCAATCAACTGATGAACAACAACAAGCTTCTAGATTCTTACGACCGCGCTGCGTGATCGACGGTTCACATTGCGCTGCGACTTTGCAGAGACAACAGTGGGTATACTGCGAGTGACGAAGTAGGAGTGGGGAAGAATGTCTCGGAGATTGTAAACTGTGATTCTATCGTCATATTGTCCAAAGGCAAGGCGAGTGTCGTCTGGCGATATAGCGATTGACCTTAAGCGACCAGTGAGTCGAATGGACGAGCAGATTGTGGTGTGTGTCAAGGTGTCCCACAGCGCGACTGAACGGTCTATGCAACATGCGACGAATTGCCCGCTGTTCGCTACCGCAATGTTTTGGACATGGATATGAGGGTCGACTTTCCAGCCGGAAACTAGTGAAGTCGTCGCGACGTTGAATTGGTTGATACTAACTTCGTATGCTGCAAAGATGCGCTGGCCATTGTCTGACCAGGCGAGTGTATCTGGATAGACTGTGCTGATGGCGTTGGGGATTCGTATGATGAGCTCTCCGCTGCGACTGTCCAAGATGCGAATCGACAAGTCACCCCAAGTGGCCGTAGCGAGGCGATCACCGTTGGGAGAGAATCTGACACTACCAACGTGATTTGGATGTTTGATTGGTCCGAAGACTTTCTGGCCAGTCGCGAGATCCCAAACGACCGCGGTCTCGTCGTACGAGCCAGTCGCGAACGTCTTGCAATCTGGAGAAATGTCGACCGAAAGGACCCAGTCGACATGTGCAGACTTGACCTCGACCACCTTTTCGTGGTTCGTCCCTTTCCAGACGATTGCTGACCCAGTCGTCGTTCCGCCTACGATCCATTGCCCGTCCCTTGACGTCGCGACGGCTCCCACTTCAACGCCCACCGGCATTACTCTTCCCACCTCTCTCCCATCGGCGGTTCCCCATTTCCTGACCGTTCCAAGTCCAGTACCACCAATGATGTGTTTTCCATCTTGTCGGAAAGTAATTGAAGATATGGCACCCTCAGCTTGGATGTTTAGATCTCCGTGGCCTGGCGTCAGCATGAAAACCTCACCGCCGCTACGCTACTTACTCGTCATGTCCTCCAATGGTGCATACCCAGAAGAATAACAAAGAGTAGGGAATGGTCGAAACGTACGTCGTCCGCGCCTTATCAATATGAATCAGTTCTCACAAGCCTCGTGTCTCGGGCGCCTCTGGGCCCGTCAGGACCTGTTATCCCACCCAATCAACCCGCTGGTCGCTCATCCACAACACTGATTGTAAATAAGCAATTGTAGTCCCGATTCAAACGCGTGGCGAGATGAAAGATCATAAAGATCCTACTAAAGAATATGACTTGCGGGATGACCGGTACTCCAGCTTCGGCGCGATGGGGTTTCTCTATGTATGGACTCCGCCGCTCCCATATGAAAGCCTTGAGGCATGGTACGGCAATGTTCCACCTGATCAAGCTTACTTCATGTTTCCTCGAGGCTGGCAAAGAGCGCATTTTCATTCTGCCCTCTTCTTACTGCGAACCAATGAAATATCCGTCAGTATGCTAGTGGGTCCGAGTCTGGAAGCCGACTGCGGGCGAATTCTTGACGAAGTTGTGGTAATTTCGCAAAGAATTCGTCGCTCTGCATTAACATATGCGAACAACAACCAAAACTTCATCGTTTCTGATAGACTTCGCCGCCAATTGGAGACAATCCGTATATCCGCAGACGCCGTTCTTGAGGCGTTCGCCAAAGCTTCATTTACGAGTGAATCCCTCGATGATCGAATAATCGATTGGCGATTCAACGGAGAGCTGCCTTCGTGCCTGTGCAAGTTGAAAGAAATGGACGATATGCTCAAGCCGACCGGCCGGGTTCGGCCCCTTCTCAAACCGGCTTGAGACAAATTTATCGCAGCCATGGCATTCTTCGATAAGCACAGCAGTCATTTCCATTTCTTGCTCACTCCTGACATCTGGTGAGTTTCTTAGTAGTTCTCTAGGCGTGTGCTTACTGTAACTCCGCTACTCAGGAATTTTGAGAGTCTCTCTCACCGGCCATCTCAATTTGAGACCATTCCCATCGCGGAGGACACACGACACGATCCCCGGGAAACCCAGGCGAGGAGCATGTATGTTTTAATGTCGAATGGTAATATCTGTTTTCTGAACGCAACCTCAACAGCGCGACAACGGGATGCGGTACAGAATCCAAACACGGAGGAAATGGACCTCTGTCGAATGCGGTCCAAGCATTGACAACAAGAGAAACTCCTCCGTACGTGACCGTGTCATTACTTTGTACTTGCGCGTGATGATAACTTATTGTTTCCAGAACAAAAACAGAAGAGGTCTTACGATGGCTTGCTCCATGCATTGCACTGACAAGCATAGTACGCGCTCAACCTGCGACAGGAAGGCAGGTGCGTGTGGTTTCCCAAGACAGATAGATGTATATCAAAGGTGGAGGACTGGCGGCAATCAATTTATGTGGTTGCACGGCAGAGGTACCGTGTCTATTACTCTGAATCGTCATAGCTGATTTCGCAAATCTATCTGCGTGTCCTTGGCCGGTTCTGGGAAGTCGGTATTAGTGTGAGTTCATTTGTTATCCATACCCATGCCGGTGCCGACTCTCGTAGTGCATCCACGATCGAGCACCTCGAAAATACCCTGGAAGATGATGAAGTAGTAGTGTCCTCCTATTGCGGTTTCCAAAACGAGCGATCGACGCGGCTCACTGAGGTGATACACTCCCTTCTCTCCCAGGTGTTCTTTTATTTCCGTGACCACGGTATTGACCCTGGGGACCTCCCGATCAAGATACTTGAACAGAAAAGTGAGGGTACCCTATCGTTCAATGACCTTGGTAGACCTATCGTGGTGATTGACGCGCTCGATGAGTGTACGGATGTCGAAGCTCTCCTACGTGCTCTTGTTTCACTAAGTCGATGTTTTTGTTATTAGTGACGAGCCGACCTGATCAGGTCATTATGGATCATTTTAAAGGACTTGGACCGCTTTTCCTGGAGAACATTGGCGAAATACAAACATCGGACCCCTTGAACCGGTACCACCACCACGGACGGTTTTCCCACGCCTTAAGAAGGCGGGCAAGGCAAAATTTTGCAGGTCACTGCCTGGACCCCCTCCAACTCTGCCTGTCCATCCAGGACACTCATGTTCCCTATACACCTGCTATAATTGAGCCACATCTGGAGATCAACCCACCCTCTGGTGGTTTTGTTTTTCTCTCCCTCTCTCTTTCTACCTTCCTTAACCCACTTATCAGCAAAACAACATCTAACTGTACAGGTCTGTACAATGCTGTCCATGATGACTGCCAGATGGGCATGTTAAAGGTATAGTAGAGGTGCATGGCAGCAGTGATTAGAAACATTAGTATATGCAGTCCATAGTGTGCTAGTTATTTAGCACTATATGTACCTAATTGTACCCAATTGTCACACTATAACTCACTACACTACTATGGCAAAATAATTAGTTTACTGATGGTGCCTGACTTTGCTTGCACATGTCTGCAATCACTTTCTCCACCTTTCTAATAAGGTATTTCTCTTTTATACTTAAACTCCTCTGAGTGAAACCTTCTGCCTGTACCAACACCTACAACATACTATTATGTGTCATAATTGGCATCCACTAGGTTTTGCAGGGTGGTGGGAAGAGCAATGTGGACTTACATACCTTTTGTTGAAGGAGTGCTAGAGGAGTAGTCACTAGGACTACACAGTAGGTCACAATAGAATATAAGAAATGTGGTGGTTATTTCACTAAGGTGAAACTACCATACAAAACAGTAAGTACACTGAGATTATATAATCTTGGTGGCTGTATGACTGACTGCACAAGGCTTGCTAAGTAACACATACCAAATATGCAACAACACTCTCCTGCAAGCAAAGTACTCTAAGAAAAGAATAAAACCAAAAGAATGAATACCTATATTCCAGCAACAAATGCTAAGGTGTCTCAATGAAAAAGAATGTTCAAGTAACAAAGTCGGATATGCCTGAGGTTTTCGCATTTGAGCAGCATCTGCATGATGTCCATATAAGGAAAGTTATGACTCATGCATTTGAGTGGTCTTGCTTCAATGTGTGCAATTACCTTTAATATCCTTGACTTGAGGTCCTGCATCCTGTAAGCAGTCTGGACACCACCTACAATCTGAATGCAATCCATCTGGATCATCTGATCTGTCTGATGTGCCCTTGACATGGCCATTCAACCAGGTAAGTCAAATCTGTTCAAGTCTATGTACTCACTCTTTGTCACATCAGCAAACTAGCATCTTAGGTACAGGCTTATACAGCATCCTAGTGTAGTCTAGTTGAGATACACTCTGTCCTATTCTAGGATAGGCTGTCAAAGTCTGTCAACTTCTGCTTTTTAATTTTATAAGCAAACTAGCATCTCAAGTACAGGCTTATACAGCTGATTAGCTAAGCTTAGTGTTATTGAGCATTTGTCATAACACCAGATTGAGTTAAATGTATCAAAAGTGTACACTTGTTGACTATATTTTCTTGTATACTCCTTGACTACATTTTTGTTCCCACACTAAAAGTGTAGCCAAGAGGTGTATGCTTTTTGGCTATACTTTTGATACATGAAAAAGTTTCCCACAAAGAACAAAAAAAAAATTCCCATGCTATACCCCCTCAAAAATGGTTTTGGCTTACAAACATTTGTTTTCCACACTGGAAGTGTTGTCAAAGAGTGTACCAAAAGTGTAGCAATTGAAGTGTAGTGAAAAGACTTAGTCAAATTGCAGACTATGTTGTCTTTCCACACCTCAGCTGAGTTTGCATTTTTGGCTGGGTTTGAATTTTCTTATATAAACCAACCTCTTTTTAAAGATTTCCCATAGCTTCTGTTAAAGTCGGGATAAATCAACTCCGGCTACTCTGGTGACAACTCCGGGGTAGCGCGACTTGTCGGGACTTCGGCTTCAGCGACTTGAACGGAGCGCTGCGCCCTTGTCAGACTCTCGTCCCAGTATTTGCGGAATTGGAGCAGAAAGACTTAACACTGAATGACAGCGAAGTCGAGTGGAGGTCGGATGCGAGCAAAGTAGCTCAGACAGAGATCAGAGAAGGGAAGAGGAGTTGAACTTAAGTCGATATTCGAACTGAGGTACTCTAGCAACTATCGACAGGTTTATATACCTAATTGTGGAGCGGAACGGAACGGAACGGAGAACAAAACGGAAGTCAGATGAGTGAACGGCTATCATAGAATCAAATGATGAACAGGTATCAAAGATGGTTGCGAATGATCGCAAACAATGTCCAAGTCTGATGGATGTGAAACGAAACGAATGTCATAAGT
>JBBPJJ010001041.1:0-11909 GCA_038088635.1 Veloboletus limbatus
AAACCGACCGCCGACGACGGAGTTGTCAACTCCTATACTTGGTCCGCTGGTCAGGATACGAGGGTACCGACGAAGAAACTTCTTGGGTACTAGCTACAGAGTTGAGTCACGCTTCCGAAATTGTTTCTGATTTTCACCTCCGTTATCCATCGAAACCCGGCCCTTATTATACTCAATAAGAAGGGAAACAGACAATTTATTTCTTTATATACATTTTTTCCTACCCTATACTTCCTCCGCATTGTTCTCCGCTTAATGCTGTTGGCCTTCGTGGGCTCAGGCCTAAGAGGGGGATACTGTCATATCCCGAACTCCGCAACCGAACTCTGTTGCTCCGCAATGCGGTTCCGTCATTCCGTCCTCTTCCAAACTCCCAAGGCGCTCTGCAACCCCGTTCCGTTCTGCTCATTACGACGCTTCGTACCACATGACCTCTTGGCTTTGATTGATGGCCTTTGACTTATGACATTTGTTTCATTTCACATCCATCAGACTTAGACATTGTTTGCGATCGTTCACAACCATCTTTGATACCTGTTCATCATTTGATTCTATGATAGCCGTTCACTCATCTGACTTCCGTTTTGTTCTCCGTTCCGTTCCGTCCCGCTCCGCCATTAGGTATATAAACCCGTCGATAGTCGCTAGAGTACCTTAGTTCGAATATCGACTTAAGTTCAACTCCTCTTCCCTTCTCTGATCTCGGTCTGAGCTCCTTCGCTCGCATCCGACCTCCACTCGACTTCGCTGTCATTTAGTGTTAAGTCTTTCTGCTCCAATTCCGCAAATACTGGGACGAGAGTCTGACAAGGGCGCAGCGCTCCATACAAGTCGCTGAAGCCGAAGTCCCGACAAGTCGTGCTACCCCGGAGTTGTCACCGGAGTAGCCGGAGTAGATTTAACCTGACTTTAACACAACAGTCCAAAGTGAATACCCACCCCATGACCCCCCCCCTATCCCCCATTCCCTTGTCTACTGTGCTCCCCTTTCGCCAGTTGTCCATGGACTTGATCACCGATCTCCCCCTCTCCTCTGGTTTTGACTCCATTCTGGTCGTGGCCGACCATGGCCTTACAAAGGGGGTGATTCTTATTCCTTGTAACAAAACCATCGACGCTTCTGGAGTTGCCTCTCTCTTTTTCTCACAGGTTTTCAAACGTTTTGGACTCCACAATTCCATTATCTCTGATCATGGCCCCCAATTTGCCTCAGTCTTTGCTCGAGAACTCACTAGACTCCTTCATTACGATGTTCAACTGTCAACTGTATACCACCCACAAACTGATGGACAGACCGAACGTGTTAATCAGGAGATCGAAGTATATCTTCGCATCTTTTGTGCAAATCAGCCTCACACCTGGTCCTCCTTTGTCACTTCTGCTGAGTTCCAGCACAACTCCTCCCCCCATTCGTCCACTAAAACGTCCCCCTTCTCCCTAATGCTTGGATACAAACCTCGTTCCTATCCTTCTTTGGGAAAGACCATTCTCCCCGCTTTCAACTCTAGGCTCGCCCTTCTGGAAGAGTCCAGAAAGGAAGCTCTTGCTGCTCATGAGTCAGCTTGCTGCCTTATGGCACAACATACGACATGGAGGTTTTCCCCTTGGAAATCTGGGGAGAAAGTTTGGCTAGAGGCAACTAATCTCTGTATCCCCTTCCCATCTCGGAAACTCGTACCCAAACGTTTGGGCCCCTTTGAAATTACTCAGGTACTATCTCCACTCTCATATCAGCTCAAACTCCCTCCCACATGGAAAATTCATAACGTTTTCCATGCCTCCCTCTTATCTTCATATCGATCGACTGAAGCATATGTGTTATGATTTCCCCTTCTCTTAGTCCTTTTACGGGAACCCCTAACTTCGGTCTACAACATCGCCCTTGGCATACTCCTTTGGATCCTCCTCACACTCCTCATACTGTACCCGCTAAGTACAGCCTTCCTCCGCTCATTCCGACTCGTTCCTTAAGCACGCCTCGTGCTCATCACGTGCTCACCTCGAGGCTTCCCTTTAACATCGCCTTGCTGCGGCTTCCATTCCAGCATCGCCTTGTTGTGGCTTCCTTTCACAACCTCACACCACGAGTTCCCCTTGTGCTTACCCGAGTCATCCTTATCCCTGCTCCGGACCTTATCCTTGGTCCTTCCCTTGACCTCGTGTCCGGACCATATCCGTAGTCCTTCCCTGTTCCCTCAGACCTCATGGTCATTCCTAGATCCCCGTCCCTCGATCTCTGCCTCATGCACGCCTCGCCCCCTCCTCGTGCATTCCCTCGGCCTAACCCGAGCCCTCCTATATCGTCCTCGCCTTCCCAGCTCCCATTGACTCACTCAACATGAGTCATCGCCCCTGTCTCTGACTCATCATTGAGTCTGCTTCCTTTTCCCTTTCCTTCTTTGATCTTCTCTTCCTTTCTTAGCATACCCTCAGCCCTATGCTCCCACATGCATAGCCTTGGCTTCTCTTCTCGCACAGCCTACTTCCTATGCTTTCCTTCTTTAGTTCCTTCTCTCCGATTCCTTCGTATTCTATGACCTTCCTTCGCACAGCCCATGACCGGTGCTGTCCTCATGCCACACAGCCCTTGACTGGTGCTGTTCTCTTTCTCCTTTCTTGACATGGTCCATGCCCCTTACCCTACGATATATAAACCCTAGTAGCACGTACCATGTTCCCTATTCTTGATCTCCCTGGATCTCCCCTGGACCTACTCCTAGTCCCTGGACTTCCCTTTGTATCCTAGTCCTAGATCTATCCCTTGCAATCCTAGTCCCTTTGCTGATTCCGAGATCGACCCAGTATACGACCCCTTGGCTGGCACCCTACGTGTGCAGCCTACGTCTTCGCGTACACCATTGACGGCATCAGCCAAGGTCTTCCTTGTCCTTGACCCCACTAGGGCTACGTGCGAGCTAACCCAAGCCCATACGTAACAATATGGTCCTTCGTTCCTGACACCGCCTCCTAATGTTATAGAAGGCAAGGAAGAGTATGAGGTTGATGGCATCCTTGCCCACAAGGGATCCCCTGGCCGCTATCTGTACCTGACCGCATGGAAGGGATACTCTATGTTGGAAAACACTTGGGAACCCGAGACTAATCTCTGACACGCTCGTGACATCCTCTCTATGTACAAAAGAACTCATTCTCTATAATAATCGATGGCGTCTCATTTCCTTGCTCCCCTCATTCCCATTGTTACATTTGCTCTCTTCTTTGTCAGTCAGATTCTTTGGTATTTCTTCTTGAAAACACATTCTGTTTCCTCTGACACAGTTTGAATGATTGTTTCCCCATCGTCTCTCCTATACGATTTAGTTTTATCTTTCACTCTCACTCTTGGTCTTATCCTTGCCTTTGATTTTCTCTTCACATTTATGTCGTCAACTTCTTCCTCCGCTTCCTCTCCTTCCTATACTCCGCCTTTATCCTTTCTTCACACCATGTGTTACGTGTGGGCCGGGTAGGCTCGCACGTAGCCGCAAGGTGACTAGGACTGGGGGCGAGGACTAGGACTTGGAGGAAGGCTTCGTTATTGAGAGGCCTTTACTGGGGCTGAGGGACTGGGGACCGAAGTCGGTGAACTGAGAGGCAAGACTAGGAGTAGAATTGCGGAGCTCAAAGTTAAGGAGTACAGGTCGTGCTAGTATGGTTTATATACTTTGGAAAAGACTAGCATGGACCAAGACTAAGAAAGGATAGAAGGTAATAAGAGGTGAGTAAAGGAATGTTATGGAATAATAAGGAATGCGAAGGAAGCGGAAAGCACCCTGTTGAAGGGTAAGAATTGACAAGGCTACATATGACTCAGTTGGTGAGTCAGCTATCGAAGGCCGAGGAATCGGAAAGAAGAAAAGTAATCGTAATCAGGATGACGATGGAAAGGTGAACCCGTGGGTTACTGTAGAAAGGTAAGATAGAAGAAACAAAGCGAGAGAAGAAATAAAAGATAGATAACGAAGGTGAATCGTAACACCATGCCAGTCTGCCCACTGTTCCTCCCTGCCCACTACATCAACATCCTCTACGCCGCTGCCCTCGCTCGGCCAGACTTCGTCCTCGCCCTCGAAAATAATTCTCTATTCTCTGAGGACGACATCTCGGTAGAACTAGTCCAACTTTTCCTTGCCGTTTCCCAAGTTCAACTTTCTCACTTTCGCGCTGCTCCCAGGGATCTCCCTGAGGAATTTGGTATTCCTCTTTGCCTACAAAACAATTGTCTTCCTGAGCGTGTTCTTTCCATCCTTCACTTATACGGTTTTCATACTTACTTTGAACGTCTTCCTCGACAACTTACTTTTCGCATTTTTAAACCCATCTTTCTTTCTTTACCTCAAGATGCTCGTGATCGCTACATAGAATCCTTTTCTTCCACCCCACTTTCTCCCCCTTCTCCTGATATTTCCCTTCCCATTCGTGTTCCTGCTCTCCCTGCTGACCGCATTCCCTCCCCACCCCTAGAGTCCACTCTTACCTCTTCGCCTGAGGTATTGTCCCATCCCAACGACGAGCGTACCATTGTCTCTCATCCTGATGACTTTCTTGTTGACCCAACCATCATTGCTCGTAATCGTGAGCTGGTCACCTATCATCGCCTTTCTGATGGATCTCAGGTTCTTTCCTCCGCTGTTCATGTTATCCCTTCTCCTCTTATTCGCAGTCCTGCCACCACTTCCACTCGTTGCTACCAGTGTGGTTTGTTTGGTCATTATTGAGTTGACTGTCCCAACTATCGGTGTCCCTTATGCCATAGCCTCTGTCCTGGCCATTACCCTCACAATTGCCTTTCCCAACAATGCTCCACATGCTCCCGTTGGGGACATGCTGACTGCTTCTGTCCGCATCGTATCTGTGGACATTGCAATAACATTGATCATCTCCTGGCTGACTGCCCCTATAAACACTATACTGTTGAACAAGCATCTTATGTCGTCACTGGACAATCTCTTCCCCCGTCAGGAATGTAGACTTCTTGAGCCTGGGGCTCGAATGTATGATGGGGGTAATGTTACAATTTTCCTCCTATTTCGTTCCACATATTGCTTCTCCATCCTTCGTCCTTCACTTTCTTGTGTTAGTGGTATATTTCTCTACTCATATGATCATATTCTTCTCTTCTCGTGTGGCAATCGCATTCATCTTCATCTTCCTTCTTGAACTTTCCTTCTTCACCACGATTTCTCTCGTAATCATGTAGTTAGCTAATCTTCTCCTGAGATCCATCAGGTTCTATGCTTACGCGTCCCTCTAGATTAGCTAATCTTCTTTCTTCTTCCATCTTGTTCCATGATTATGCATCCCTATCTATTTAAGTACTTCTCCCACTGTATTCTATTCTCATTCTCGATCTGCGCAATCTAGCGTACTCTTGAGTCACTCTTAGTCCCTCAGTCGTCCCTCAGTCCCAATCTCAGTCCTCCTTAGCCTTGCCTTTGAGTGGCAAGTATCTTAGTCTTCGCTAGCATAAGAGATCAAGGAAGTGCACCCTCTCCGTGGTAGAGGTGCTACTTTGCTAGCTCATTGTCCCCACTAGTACGCTTTGCGTAACACTGGCTGGTGAGGTTAAGCCTTCCTACCAGTCCTGCTGTTCCCTCCGGCAGTTTTAGATACACTGAACTTTCAATCAGCATCAATATGTATGGTGAGCAGACATTAGAGAAGTGCTGATTTGTGTATGAAATGACATGTACTCAGATCATAGAACGATTAGGTACAGGTAGGAAATAAGGGAGCGGAAAAGAAGAAGAAGGGAAGAGCAGTAGACAGGTAGCAGGCCAGGTTTTGAGAATTGTTGCAGTTTCTTGTTTGATCTTGCACATAGTGTTGCTTCTTGGGTGCTGGCCTGTTGTGTAAGGTGTTTCTTCCTCCTCTTTCGACTACTCTCTGATTTGACCGTCAGAGCATCGGTGTGATGTCTTCTAACCAGCTGCAAGCATAGGTGCAGGACTGGTGGTCGTGCATAAGGTTGGGGTGACCATGTCCGTTGTTGCATGGGCATGATCTGGCTTATCTTGGGGGTCTGTTGATGTAGTCAGTCCATCAGGTGGTGTATTACTCGTATGTCACCAAGGGAGGAGCTGAGATGGTGTTGAACGCGCTCTGCTCCAATACAACCAATGTGAGTAGCCAGTAAATAGCTTCTGTGTTTGTATGTTGTCAAACAGGTTATGAGCCCTGCTAAGTGTGATGGGAGCGTGTTCACTGCTGCACCCAGAGCTGCTATGCAATAAAGCTTAGCCTTGTTGCATCATCTCAGATGATTGCGCAATGAGCTTTGGAATAAGGGCAACATGCCAGTGTCGTTATCGATGTGGCATGATGATGATGGAAGTGCGATTACTGCTGCATCAAGAGAGTGCCAATATGGCGAACTCTTGTTATCATTTCCCTTGAAACCTTGACGGTTCATTGTACTAATCGCTTCAACCTTAGATGTCTACATCTACTGTCACCCAATACAACATCCCCATCTTCACAGGTGCCAACTACAACACCTGGTGGCTGAGGATGGAGAGTGCCATTCTGGTGACCTGCAGCTCCTGGATCAAGGCTATCCAATGCCCTGTCATCAGAACCAACAGCGACAGTGAGGCGATCTCGCAGTACATAAAGTGGACAGAATGCAACAACAAGATTCTCAGCACCATCTGCCTCTCCCTCTCACCAACACTTCTCCACAAATATCTTGTGGAGTGTTACGTGTGGGTCGGGTAGACTCGCACGTATCTGCAAGGTGACTAGGACTTGGACGAGGACTAGGGCTTGAAGAAGGCTTCATTAGAGAGGCCTTTACTGGGACTGAGGGACTGGGGACTGAAGTCGACGAGTTAACGAAGAGGCAAGACTAAGAGTAGTATTGCGGATCTCAAAGTTAGGAAATACAGGTCGTGATAGTATGGTTTATATACTTGTGAAAGGCTAGCACGGACCAAGACTACGAAAGGAAAAAGGATAAAAAGGATGAGTAAAAAAATATCATGGAATGCGAAGGAAGCAGAAAGAACCCTGTTGAAGGGCGGGGATTGACGAGGTTACATATGACTCAGTTAGTGAGTCAGTTATGGAAGTCCGAGGAATCGGAATGAAGGAAAGCAATCGTAATCTCGATGACAAAAGAAAGGTGAACCCATGGGTTACCGTGGATAAGTCATCAAGATGAAAATAAAGAAGAAATAGAGCATGACAAAGACAAATCGTAACATTACCCCCCGTTACATCTCGAGTCACCAACGAGAACCAGTTCTTGAAGGACACATACGCTGCGGGGTCGACTAAAGGTCTAGAGCATGAGCACCGGGGGAACCTGTGATATTGGCGTAGGCGACATCATCCCAGATGTCATCCACATGGGCGTCATCATCAGGAAGTGGAGAGATGGGGGAAACGGTCTGACGACGACGAGGGGCGGAGGAACGAAAGGTTGGACGTGGGGAGGGACCCGAGATGGAGTGTTTGGTGAGGGATGAATCCGATGATGATGAGGAAGTTGGGCGACGAGGTGGTCGAGGTCGAGGTCGACTGGGACAACGGACCTGAGCATGTCCCGGAGCCCATACAAGGCATAATGGACACTGGTATTGGGGGCATTGGGCGCGACGATGACCCAAGCGGTGGCACTCGAAGCATGCTTCGGGGTATTGGGGATGATTTGGGGGTAGGATCAGTTGGCCGCCAAGTCCTGCAAGCCACTCGTCGGTGTGGGCCAATGATGCCTCAACAGCAGGGTCGAAGGAGGAAGCACTCGGGGTCGAGTGAGACGAATAGGGAGGAGGTTGGACCCCTTGTATGAGGGCCAGTTCCCCGGTATAGCGTTCGATGTCAGCCAGAAATTCTCCAAAGTGGAGCTGATACCCCATGGTGACGAGCGCTCCTTGCAGGTGATCTCTAATGTGCCGAAGGACTCCCACGATGAGGGTTATGTGGGCATCGGGATTGGTGGAATTATTTTGTACTAGGAGATCAATGCGCTCTGTTTCAATGAGGGCTTTGTAGAGCGCCAGAAGAGGGGATCCGTAGTCGAGGTGGCTGGTGGCTGGGATAGCTAAGCGGGAATCGGTGATGCGGTGGAGGAGTATCTGAGCATATGTGTCATCTGGCATATCGGTATGGAGACAGTGAGACGCTGGGGGAAGAAAAACCGATAAAATCGGTGGGTGAGAACTAATGGGTCGAGTAGCAAAAGGGTCAGGCATATCTAGTGCAGGTCTCGCCACCTGCCAGGCATCATCGGGACTCTCTCCCCACCCTGCTTCTGCGGTTATTGAGCCGGAGTTGTTTTGTTCTTCCGAATCTTCATGAAGTTGGAGGCGAATTTGTTCTGGGGCGGTGACGAATGAAGATGATGATAAGGAAGTGTCGTCGACCAGTTCTGGAATGGGGGAGACAGAACGAACAGCATAAGTCATACCCATGGTGAGCGAAGCAGAGGAGAAGACGGGAAGAAATTAGAAGGTGTGATGAAAAGGACAGTAATCGTATTGGCAGAAGTAAGCGTGCTGTAGTGAATGGGGACTTTGTAACGAAAGCGAAATGTGAAATGTGAGAGTTTTTCTTTGGGGATGAAGTTGAACATAAAAATCGAACAGAAAGGAGAGGGTGGGGATTTTCAAAGTTTGTGATGTTTTTTATAGTCTGCCAGAAGTGCTGCGGAGTGTTTCAAGTTCCGCTCGGGAATCCACGAGTCTTCTTCGACTATGTATCCTTTCCAACGGATCAGGAAAGAGCAGTGTGCTGTGGAACCACGATGGCGTCAGATCTCCTCAATTTCGTATTCTTCTTCTCCTTCTATTAGATCCGGTGGCAGCTGTGGGAAGTTCTGTCCGTAAGTGTCATTTTCTTGGTAAGGAGACAGGAGAGAGGCATGGAATACAGGGTGAATTTTCCATGTTTTGGGAAGACGTAGTTGATATGTGATCAGTGAAAGGACCTTTGTGATGGTGAACGGTCCTTCTTGTTTTGCAGCAAACTTGGGGTTGGCTACGAGACACTTTAGATTTCTTGCTTCTAGCCATACTTGGTCACCTAGTTTGAACGGAGTAAACTGTTTTTTTGACCGAGCGGCCATGGTTTGCCGAGCGAGCTTGTGGGCGGCAAGGGCTTCGTTTTGCGCAGCCATGAGAGTCGACAGCCGTTGGTTGACTGCTGGAAGGTCTGACGATGGGAAAGCCGACGGTAGGGCCTGGGGTTCAAAGCCCATCATGAGAAAGAAAGGGAATTTTCCCGTAACCAAATGTGGACGATGATTATGCGCAAATTCAGCCATTGCAATATGATTGGCCCATGCCGTTGGTTCGTTCCCACAGAAGATCCGTAAATAGGTCTCTATTTCCTGATTCACACATTCAGTTTCTCCATCGGTTTGTGGATGGTAGGCGGTGGAGATAGCAAGTTGATATCCGAGAAGTCTCCCCAATTCCTTAGCGAAGGATGAAGCAAATTGGGGACCTTGATCGGAAATGATCTTCTCATAGAGGCCAAACTGGGTAAAGACGTGAGTGAAGAACAGGGAGGCGATGCCTTCGGCAGTGACGGCGGTGGTAGTAGGGCAGAGAATTACTCCCTTCATAAGGCCATGGTCAACCACGACCAGGAGAGTGTCAAAGCCGGCAGAGAGTGGAAGACCAGTGATCAGATCGCAAGAAATCTGCTGGAATGAACGAGTGCAGGCGGAAGGGATAGGGACGAGGGGGGGATGGCTGGGATGTGTATTGGACTTATTCCGCTGACAAACCGCACAGCCAGCAATGTAATGGCAGATATACTGAGCCAAACTGGGCCACCAGTATTGTGTGGCAACCAGCTGCCGAGTCTTTAGGTAGCCCAGGTGTCCTGCCGTTTCGTGATTGTGGCACCTGGACACAATAGAACACCTGAGAGCGTCGTCACATGGGATATACAAGCGACCCTGATAATAAAGTTTCCCATCAGTGTAAGACCAATCGGAGGGAACGCGGGTGGCCGAGGAGCCGGGGATAGGTTGGGGGTGGAGCCAGTCAAGGACAACCAGGTCAGAGGCAGAGGCCATGCGAATTTGACGGTCGAGGGCGGTGTCGATGAGATTCACAAATAAGGAGTCTGGGAGGAGAGTGACATCGGCATTATCGGAGGAAGTGTCATCAGGGGTATGATCTGGGCGCCGAGAGAGAGCATCAGGACCAGTGAGCAACCTGCCGGGAATGTGGTCGATACGAAGATCGAAGTCTTGGAGATCCAAGAGCCAGCGAGCTTGACGATGATTAAGTAATTGAGCTTGGTGGAAGTAAGTGAGGTTTTTATGGTCAGTAAAGACCTGGACAGGAGTGGGGGAACTGACGAGGTAGTGGCGCCAAGCTCGAAGGGCGCGAAGGATTGCAAGAAGCTCGTGGTTGTGAATATCATAATTACACTCAGCGGGTGCAAAAGATTGGGAGAGGTAAGAACAAGGGTGCCAGTCCCCATTAACATCCGATTGCAAAAGAATACTGCCAGTCACCCATTTGGAAATGTTAATAGTAATGGCGAAGGGTTTAGTCACGTCAGGAAGTTGGAGAACTGGTTTCGTCATGAATGCCGTTTTGAGTGAATTGAAAGCAGTTTGGCAGGCTGGGGTCCAATCCCAAGGGACTGTCTTCTTTGTGAGATCTATTAGTGGGCGCGCCAGAGTAGAATAGTCGCGGATAAAACGACGATAGAAGTTAGCGAAACCGAGAAAAGAGCGAACTTCCTTAAGAGTAGTGGGTGTTTTCCAAGCAGAGATGCCGTCTAGTTTAACAGGGTCCATTGCTAATTGACCAGGCTTGACAACCATTCCGAAGTATTCAACTTTGGATGTATCAAAGACGCATTTTTCTAGTTTAAGATGTAAGTCAAGGTCAGTCATATGTTGAAGAACGTGCTTGGTATTACGTTCATGAGTTTCTTTATCTGGGGAATGAATTAGTAAGTCGTCCATATAAATGACCAACCATCCTTCCACTATCATATCGCGGAATGAGTCGTTCATAAATCGTTGGAAGGTGGCTGGAGAATTGGTCATTCCAAAAAACATAACCATTGGTCCGAATAATCCTCGATGTGTGATGAACGCTGCTTTCCATTGGTCGCCGTCTTTGATCCGAACGTTGTTATAACCCCATCAGATGTCAAACTTGGTGAAATGTTTTGCTGCCTTTAGTTTGTTGATCAGATCAGTAATGAGTGGTAGGGGATAAGCGTCTTGGATAGTATGGCCGTTTATGTAACGATAGTCTTGACAGGGGCGAAGTTTACCATCTTTCTTTTTGACGAAGAAGAATGGTGAAGCTTGTGGGGATTTTGAGGGACGGATTTTGCTAGATTTAAGATGTTCCTCAATGAAGTCGTCGGCTGCTTTGGTTTCGTCAGTGGATAATGGGTTGAGTTTACCAATTTTGGGGACGAAAGAGTCTTTCAGGTTGATTGCGTGATCGTAAGGTCGAATAGGCGGTAAGGTTCCTGCTGCTACTTCTGAGAATACTGCTCGATAGTCATGGTATTCAACTGGGAGAGTTATCTTCGGTTTATGAACCAAGTTTTGTATGGCTAAATCTGTCGATGTGGTGTAAGCTTTTACCATGGCAGGTGATACGCATTGTGGAGTTAGATATCGTTTGTCTCCCTTGATGACACGATTGATGCAATAGGATGTCTGTTACGTTTCATCTTTGTCTTTATCTATTCGATCTCTTTCTCCTTATCCTTTGTATCTTGATGACCTTTCTACGGTAACCCACGGGTTCACCTTTCCTCGTCATCATGATCACGTTTACTTTTCTTCTTTCCGATTCTTCGGACTTCCATAGCTGACTCACCAACTGAGTCATATACAACCTCGTTAGTCCTCGCCCTTCAACAGGGTTCTTTCTGTTTCGTTCGCATTCTATGTAGTTCTTTCATTTACCTTTCTTTAT
>JBBPJJ010001042.1:0-11876 GCA_038088635.1 Veloboletus limbatus
ACAGCCCATGACCGGTGCTGTCCTCATTCCACACAGCCCTTGACTGGTGCTGTTCTCTTTCTCCTTTCTTGACATGGTCCGTGCCCCTTACCTTACGCTATATAAACTCTAGTAGCACGTACCATGTTCCCTATTCTTGATCTCCCTGGGCTTCCCCCTTGTATCCTAGTCCTAGATCTATCCCTTGCAATCCTAGCCCCTTTGCTGATTCCGAGATCAACCTGGTATACGACCCCTTGGCTGGCACTCTACGTGTGCAGCCTATGTTTTCGTGTACACCATCGATGGCATTGGCCAAGGTCTTCCTTGTCCTCGACCTCACCAGGGCTACGTGTGAGCTTACCCAAGCCCACACGTAACAAACCCCCCCTTGTCCCCCATTCCCTCGTCTACTGTGCTCCCCTTTCGCCAGTTGCCCATGGACTTGATCACTGATCTCCCCCTCTCCTCCGGTTTTGACTCCCTTCTGGTCATGGTCGACCATGGCCTTACAAAGGGGGTGATTCTTATCCCTTGTAACAAAACCATCGACGCTGCTGGAGTCGCCTTCCTCTTTTCTCACATATTTTCAAACGTTTTGGACTCCACGATTCCATCATCTCTGATCGTGGCCCCCAATTCACCTCCACCTTTGCTCGAGAACTTGCTAAACTCCTTCATTACGATGTTCGACTGTCTACAGCATACCACCCGCAAACGGATGGACAGACCGAACGCGTTAATCAGGAGATCGAAGTATATTTTTGCATCTTTTGTGTGAACCAGCCTCACACCTGGTCTTCCTTTGTCACTTCTGCTGAGTTCCTGCACAACTCCTCTCCCTACTCATCCACTAAAAAGTCTCCTTTCTCCCTGATGCTTGGATATGAACCTCGTTCCTATCCTTCATTAGGAAAGACCTTTCTCCCAGCTCTCAGCTCTAAGCTCGCCCTTCTGGAAGAGTCCAGAAAGGAAGGAAGCTCTTGCTGCTCACCAGTCGGCTCGCCGCCTTATGGCACAACATACGACACAGAAGTTTTCCCCCTTGGAGATCTGGCGATAGAGTTTGGTTAGAGGCGACTAATCTCCATATCCCTTTCCCATCTTGGAAACTCACACCCAAATGTTTGGGCCCCTTTGAAATTACTCAGGTACTATCTCCACTCTCCTATCGGCTCAAACTCCCTCCCACATAAAAGATTCACAACGTTTTCCATGCCTCCCTTTTATCTTCATATCGATCAATGGAAGCATATGGTCCTTCGTTCCTAACACCACCTCCGGACGTTATAGAAGGTGAGGAAGAGTATGAGGTTGACGGCATCCTTGCCCACAAGGGATCCCCTGGCCACTATCGGTACCTGACCGCATGGAAAGGATACTCTACGTCGGAAAACACTTGGGAACCCAAGACTAATCTCCGACACGCTCATGACATCCTCTCTAAGTACAAAAGAATCCATTCTCTATGATAATCGATGATGCCTCATTTCCTTGCCCCCCTCATTCCCATTCTTACATTTGCTCTCTTCTTCATCAGTCAGATTCTTTGGTATTTCTTCTTGAAAACACATTCTGTTTCCTCTGACTCAGTTTGAATGATTGTTTCCCCATTGTCTCTCCTATATGATTTAGTTTTATCTTTCGCTCTCACTCTTGGTTTTATCCTTGCCTTTGATTTTCTCTTTACATTTACCAATGTTGTCAACTTCCTCCCCTGCCTCCTCTCCTTCCTTCACTCCACCTTTATCCTTTCTTCGCACCATGCCAGTCTGCCCACAGTTCCTCACTGCCCACTACATCAACATCCTCTATGCCGCTGCCCTCGCTCGGCCAGACTTTGTCCTCACCCTCGAAAATGATTCTCTGTTCTCTGAGGACGACATCTTGGTGGAACTAGTTCAACTTTTTCTTGCTGTCTTCCAAGTTCAACTTTCTCACTTTGGCGCTGCTCCCAGGGATCTCCCTGAGGAATTTGGCATTCCCCTTCGCTTACAAATTAACCGTCTTCCCGAGCGTATTCTTTCCATCCTCCACTTGTACGGTTTTCATACCTATTTTGAACGTCTTCCTCAACAACTTGCCTTTCGCATTTTTAAACCCATCTTTCTTTCCTTACCCCAAGATGCTTGTGATTGTTACATAGAGTCCTTTTCTTCCACCCCACTTTCTCCCCCTTCTCCTGATATTTCCCTTCCTATTCATGTTCCTGCTCCCCCTGCCGACCGTGTTCCCTCCCCACCCCCGGAGTCCACTCTTACCTCTTCACCCAAGGTTTTGTCCCATTCTGACAACGAGCCTACCATTGTCTCCCATCCTGATGACTTTCTTGTTGACCCAACCATCATTGCTCGTAATCATGAGCTGGTTACCTATCATCGCCTTTCTGATGGATCTCAGGTTCTTTCCTCCACTGTTCGTGTTATCCCTTCCCCTCTTGTTCGCAGTCCTGCCACCACTTCCACTCGTTGCTACCAGTGTGGTTTGCTTGGTCATTATCAAGTCAACTGTTCTGACTATCGGTGTCCCTCATGCCGTAACTCCTGTCCTGGCCATTCCCCTCGCAATTGCCTATCCCAACAATGCACCACATGCTCTCATTGGGGACATGCTGACCACTTCTGTCTGCGTCGCATCTGTGGACATTGCAATAACCTTGGTCATCTCCTCGCTGACTGCCCCTATGAACACTATACCGTTGAACAAGCATCTTATGTCGTCACTGGACAATCTCTTCCCCCATCTGGAGTGTAGACTTCTTGAGCCTGGGGCTCGAATGTATGATGGGGGTAATGTTACAATTTTCCACCTCTTTCGTTCTACATATTGCTTTTCTATTCTTCGTCCTTCGCCTTCTCGTATTAGGGGTATGTTTCTTTATTCTTACAATCACATTCTTCTCTTCTCATGTGGCGATTGTACTCATCTTTATATTGTTTCTTGAACTTTCTATCTCTACCACGATTTCTCTCGTAATCGTGTCGTTAACTAATCTTCTCCTAGATTCCATCACATTCTATGCTTACACATACTTCTTGATTAGCTAATCTTCCTTCTCATTCTATCACATTCTATGCTTACGTGTCTCTGCATATTTAAGTACTTCACCTTCTGTACTTTCTCTTTATTCTCGATCTGCGCTATACAGTGTATCATCTTGAGTCACTCCTAGTCCCTTCATCTTCGTTTAAGTCCTCAGTCTTGCCTTCGTGTGGCAACCCCTCAGTCTTCGCTAGCATAAGAGATCAAGGAAGTGTGCCCTCTCCGTGATAGAGGCACTACTTTGCTAGCTCCTTCGTCCTTTGTCCTCAAGAGTATGCTCAGCGTAAAAACTAGCAGTGAAGTTGAGGAATGGGTTGGGTGTGAGCTCAGAGCTAAGACAGAGGTCAGATATCAGAGGAGGAGTTGAACTTTAGTTGATATTCAAACTGGGATACTCTAGCAACTATTGATGGGCTTTTATACATAAGTGCCAAGTGGAATGGAGTACAAAATGAAGGTCAGGTGAATGAGTGACTATCAAAGTTACCATAGAATCAAATGATACACAGGACATCAAAGATGGTTGTAAATGATTGCAAACAATATCTAAAGTCTAATGGATGTGAAACAAATGTCATAAGTCAAAAGTCAAAGATCAATAATCAAAGTCAAAGGTCATGTGAGATATGATGCAATGTTATACTAGAGTAATTGGATGGGGCAAAATGAAGTTGCACAAGGGTTCCAGATGATGGAGTTAGGTTACAGAGCCAGACTTCAGAGTTCAAAATACATCAGTATCCCCCCTTTAGGCTTGAGCCCATGAAGGCCATTAGCACTAAGCAGAGAACAATGTGGAGTTATGTGGTATGAAGTAAATGAAGTCATGTAATGTGAGGTTTGAAATGTCATGGTGATGTATAAATGCTAAGGGTTTGCCCATCAGTCTTCATCATTAACATGTCCAACCTTTACATTGCCAACATCTGCAATTGGGATAATAAGCTCCTCACAGAGCATGACAATGACAATGATGAAATGTTCCATGTGAAGGTAGCAGAACAATGGAGGTAGGTGAACACTGCAAGGAGAAGGAAAGGTGGATTGCAGAAGAAGAAGCAAGGTGGTGTGAAGCAAAGGCAAGGCAGAGCAAGGAGGAGGAATAGCAATGGAGAGCATTAGCAAAAAAGAAAGGATGAGCATGATGAGAGATGGCAAAAGAAGCCACAAGACAGGTGGTGAGTACTACCTTGATCACATTAATATTTATACTAATCAACTCCAGGTAGTAGAATTGCATTGCCAGAAAGTGGGGAGCAGAAGTGATGGCTACAAGAACAAGGAAAACAAGGCCATGTGCATGCAGTGTGTGCAGAAGGGACTGGAATATGTCATGAGGAATGGTAAGGCATGGGCTCCACAGCTATCAAGTGCAGCAGCAGAGGTATGAGTGGACAGGGGAGTTGTCCATGCTGAAGTGGAAGAAAAGGAAGATGGAGGCAGTTATCAAAGATAATGAGAAATAGAATGAGAGGTTGGAGCAACTGAGGAAAAAGGCAAGATGGGCAAAAAAGATAGAGGCATGTGCAGAGGCAGAGAATGGTGGTGCATTTTCATGTAGTATCTAGTTTGGGAATGGTGGGTAAGATGATCCTGACCCCAGTCAAAGTCAGTGCAGGCATATAATCCCTTATCCAGGGAGCCGTCATACATGAGTGCATAATTGTGCATGCTGACAAGATACTGGCATACAGTATATGCATGGCCTTATCAAGATGGGCTTGTAACAGATTCACAGATGCACAGGTGTGGATGTTAACTGCATGTGCAATATCAGGTCTAGTGTTGATCATTAAGTATAATAACAAGCTGATGACCTGCTAGAAGCACATCCACAATGCAGCATCAATAGGGGCATCGTTCTTCTCCAAGTAGTAGCTGGAAGAAAGTAGTATATAGGCAGGCCTGGCATTAGCCATGCCACAGTGATCAAGGACTTTACTTTAGTAAGATATTCTTTCTGGTCCAGCAGTATTTTCTGGCCATTTCACTTTATAGTCATTCAAAGGAACTCATGAGGTTTCCTAAGATCATAACATTCCCACTTCTTCATGAAAGCAGCCTTAAGCTTATCTACTAAAGCTTTGTCTGGTCTGCAGAAGAGGACATTGCCAATGTGGATAATTGTGAGCTGCTACAATTCCCCTTTTCTCCTTATTTTCCTCTTGTCCTTGTTCCCAGTCACTGTCTCAGAAAATCTCCAATAGATCTTGCTATCTTTAGTCCATGATTTATTCCTTATTTTTAGTTATTCTTGCTTAGTCCTTGTCACTTATCTCTTAGTCATAGATAGGCTTATCAGCCTCACCCTAGCCATGGGTCCAGCATTTGTTTCTCCATAATTCCATCACATTCCATTTCTGACTCATAGACATTCTATGCTTGCCCTAGAGCATCTCTGTATTTCCCTATATATGCCCTTCCATAGCTTATATATTCCATAGCTTATTCTTCCCTTGAGTTTTACCATGGGCTCCCTGTCATTGCGTGTACCCTCATGCATCCAAGCAATCTACCTCATCTGCTTTATCTTATCTTTTATCATAGTTTTCCATTGTCCATAAACAGCCTCCCAGTTCTTCATCCATTTGAATTCCTAGGCTTTCTAGGGCTGCACTTGTCCCTATCTGGGTAAATCATAACACGAGTACAAGTATATTGTTGACATGATAGATGAATAAGCCAGCATCTGAGTACAAGTATATGAATCCCAGCTTCTTCATAGACTTATCTAGTGTTTTCCATCAGATAAGCCCAGCTTGTTTCAAGCTGTAGATTGTGCCCAGGAGTTGTAGGACCTTGCCACTTATATGAGGAGGCAGAAACCCCTCAGGTAACTCCATGTAGAGTTCCTCTTCCAGTTCACTATATAGATAGGCAGAATGTACATCAAGTCCAGTAATATACCAAGCTTCAAGTGTGGCAAGCATGAGCATGCATTGGACAGTCTCAAAATGTACTACTGGGGAAAATATTTGATCAAAATCAATGCCCTACACTTGGAAGAACCCTTTGGTGACCAATCTGGCATATTTGCAACCATCAGGTTTGACATTGAACACCCATTTATTTTCAATCACCTTGTAATGGGTTGGGCAATCAACAATTTAATAGATTCAGTCTTTGAGCATTTGTAACTCACTCTTATAAGCTTTTCACCAGAGGGATTGTTCATCCTTGGGCAGCTTTAGTCTGCAGTATGACTATTTCACATTGGTGTGGTAGGAGTTATTGGGATAGCCTGGCCAATAAGAAATTGGGCCAACTTATCTTCCCTTGCCTAAACAAGCTGCTCAACAAGTTCTTCAGAGTCAGGCTCATTGGGCTCCACAAAGGGTCTGCCCAGAGTGTCAGAAAAAAGGTCCAAAGAGGTAAAGGGACTTGATTGAACGAGATTCCACTGCTGAGTATCCTTGAGCTATTGAAGAGAATGATGCTGTTCACCATAAACATTGCCTAGCCAATTAGGCAGGCAGTGTTGGCACTTACTTTGATGAGAAGCAGAGGGTACATCCAAAGGAGAATGAGGCACACAAGGAAGAGTAATCAGAGGAGGTACTGCAGGAGGCAGATGCTCAGGTGTGGCAGGTTGAGGATGAGAGCAAGCAGGAGTCACATCATCATCACTGGAGGGAATGGATTGAGAATCAACATCTAGATCCTCATTGTGCTGGTGAGGCAGTACTCTATAGAACACTGGGTCCAAAGGCATAGAGTGGCTATAGCAAGGAAAGAGAGACTCATTGAAGATGGCATGAGTGGAGGTGAAAGAAACACTATTACCCCTCATGAAAAGGTAGTTCCAGTCACTACCAGGAGCAACAGTGAGGTATGTCATCAACTCGGACTTAGGTGCCAGCTTGCCAATGCAAGTTTCATTGGAAATATGCATATAGGCACCACATCCAAAGACTTGAAGATAGGACACAGTAGGCTTATGCCATGGAGTAACTCATAGGGAGTTTTCCATTGCATGTGAGCATTGGAAGTGTGGTTGTAAATGTAAGTTGCATGCTTGAGGGCAAATTGCCAGTATGGAGGGGGCAGGTATCAAGGCACATGGCTTAAGCCTTATCCACCAGGGTGCATATGAAGCATTCAGCTCACCTGTTTTGCTAATAAGCATAGGGGGTGGAGTGATAGATATGGACACCATTTTATCCTTAGGAAATTTGGTGAACACCTTGGAGATGAATTCTTCCCCTGAATTGGAGCACCAATGTTTAATGTTGGCATTGAACTGTGTCCACATGGCAGCAAAGAACTGCTTTGTAACCCAGAGGACTTGATTCTTGGTCGTGAAGCAAGACATCCAGCTAGTGGACATGTAGTTATCATAGAAAACTGTTGTATACCACTTCTTGGTGTAGCTGGGAACCTCAAATGACTTGAGATCACAGTGAATCAACTCAAAGGAAGCAGTTTCCCACATCTTGCTATGAGGGAATGGGTAATTGGGTTGTTTGCCCAATTGACAACCAAGATATAAGTCAGGTAGGTCTGGAATAAAGATGCCCAAGAAGTCCAGGATGTGTTTCTTGGCAGCATGGATGGCCTCTTTCAAGGGTTGACCAAGATGCTGATGCAGTAGCTAGTAATCAACAGCCATGAGAGTGTGTGTTTGTACACAGGCAGAGCAGAGATCAAGTACATGGTGTCACCTAAATGTGTGTGGAAAAAGAGGAAATTCATGTTAGAGCAGGTGTCATGAAAATGGATTGTATTTACATCCTGGCAAAGGCATATACACAAGTTGCACAATAAGATACCCATAGAGATAAGTTTCAAGATACAGGAAGGCATATGAATGACTAGTGATAACTGCACAAGTTGATTATTGTACCATATGAGTACAGTACTAGTGCCTAGAATGGGTGCACTCTCATTTGCCATCTAGGAGTTCATGGGAATACTGAATGGCCTATACTGAATGAAGTCATTGATGTTACTTGTAAAATGGGACAAGGCCCCAGAGTCAAGAAGCCAGACATTGGGTGGTGTATCATGTGAATAGGCTTTGCTCTTCCATATTATGATTCCTTTTTCTCTCTTTATTATCTCCTTGTTCTTGTTCTCCTCATTACTGTCTCAGAAGATCTCCAACAGATCTCACTATCTTTAGCATATGACTTCTCTCTTATCTTTAGTCATTCATACTTAGTCCTTAATGCTTATCTCTTTTTTGTCCCTTAGTTATTGATAGGCTTATCTGTCTCACCCTAGCCATGAGTCTAGCTTCTTCACTTCCATCACATTCCATTGCTGACTCAAAGACATTCCATGCCTGCCCTAGAGCTTCTCAGGTTTCTCTATATAAACCCTCCATAGCCCATGTATTCCTTAGCTTAGTCTTCCCTGGAGTTTTATCCTGGACTCCAAGTCTTTGCTTGTATCCTCATATATTCAAGCAATCCACATTGTCCTCTCCTTCTTATTCCTGATCACTGTTTCCCATTGTTGATAAACAGCTATCTCTTGTCAAGGTTTGTTGTCATCCATACATGATTTCTTACCTTCTTGCTGAGTCATCTTGAATGCCTAGGCTTTCCAGGGCTGTGCTCATCCCTATCTGGGTTGATTGTAACATTCCCTTTGTTGTCCTTACTACACCTATCACACTTGGCAAATTCATCCAACAAATTGCTATTATTGGAATATGTAGCTATAGGCAGTGTAACTATGGATGTCCAAACAGTTCTATGTATGTAATTTCTATGGAATTCTTGTTCATCAGCCTGTATGTAGAATGGACAAAGAAAATGAGGTCCTGGCCATGACATTGGGTTGTTAAAGTCAAACATGACATTCTTGTCCTTGAGTCCATCATTATTGCCTCATAGACATTGGCAGCCTCCACAAAGAACCTTTCTAGATTGTCATATCCCAAACTCTGTAATCCAACTCCATCGCTCTGCAACCCAACTCTGTCATGCTGTCCTCTCCCAAACTCCCAAGTACAACCCTGCAACCCAACTCCATCATCCTATATCTGATGCAATCCCATTCCACTCCACTCAGTCACTCCAGTATGACACTGCTTTGTATCTTACATGACCTTTTGACTTTGACTGTTGATCTTTGACTTATAATGGCTCAAACAATTGTCCCAATATTTGCATGTTTTACACTAATGGTGATATTCCAAACTAAATGCTAATCTTGGCTGAAGCCTAGTGGTGTATGAAAGATAGATCATGCTCTCGGCTACATAATTGGTCTCTAATACAAAAGATTTAGATAAGATCTGATTAAATAGCAGCCATATCAAAACAGTGACTCATTGGGACAATTGTTTGACTTTATACAAGTATAGCATTTAGTACTTGGTACGACCTCCTTTTGCCTTGATAACTGCTTGAGTCCTTCTAGGCATGCTTTCTATCCACTTCTGACACTCTTCCACAGAAATCTTCCCCCACTGCTCTTCCACCCTTTCCCACAATTGATGAACTCCTGTAGGAGCAGTTGCATAATCTGAAAGGGTTCTTTTCAGATAACCCCAAGTGTGTTCAATAGAATTGAGGTCAGGAGACTGTGCAGGCCAATCCAAAAGCTTGATTTCTTGCTCATCAAACCACTTTTGAGCCCTTTTGGAGGTGTGTTTGGGATCATTATCCTGCTGAAAAGTAATATCATCTGGAAGAATTCCAGATTCCTCCATGCTTTGTAGCAATCCTTCCTCCAAAATTGCCACATATTGCTCAGCATCCATCCATCCTTCAACCTTACTCAAAACCCCTACTCCATTCCACCCTATGCAGCCCCATACCATTAGGGAACCTCCTCCAAACTTGACTGTACCTTTAACCTCTCTAGAAGTTAAGCCTTCACCCTTCTTTCACCATACATACTCTTGTCCATCTGACCTAATCCTATTGATTTTGGTCTCATCTGACCAAATAACCCTCTTCCAGTCCTCCACAGTCCAATGTTGATACTTGAGAGAGAGCAAAAGCCAATCTTCTTTTCCTATGGCTAACTGAGAGAAGGGATTTTTTCTTTTTCACTACAGCCTTCAATGATGCCTCCTTGAGGGTATTTCTAACTGTCTGTGAGGAGACAGGAGAATCAATGATGGAATTGATGAAATGAGTGACCTGGACTGCATTTTTGGCCTTGCCAGTAAGAATTTACTGAACAATAGCATGCTTATTGGTAGAAGAAAGCTTAGAAGGGTGACCAGCATGAAGCTTTTCTTGGTCAGATTGGATCTCTTGAAGTATTCTAGCCACTGTAGAATTCCCTAAGCCAGTTTGAGATGTAATTGGGTGACAGGAGATATGAAGAGAAGCTAGAGAAACAATATTGTCCCTTTGAGCAGCAGAGATGGGTTTCATGGTGATAATGGAGGGAAGAAAAGATGATGGAAGGGTTTATATATGCTGTCTTATAATAAGTTACATGACTATAACATAATAGAAACAGCATTCCAGGGTCCAATGTATGTAATAAGAATTGAAAGTCAAACAATTGTCCCAATGAGTCACTGTTTTGATATGGCTGCCATTTAATCAGATCTTATCTAAATCTTTTGCATTAAAGACCAATTATGTAGCCAAGAGCACGATCTATCTTTCATACACCACTAGTCTTCAGCCAGGATTAGCATTTAGTTTGGAATATCACCATTAGTGTAAAACATGCAAACATCAGGACAATTGTTTGAGCCACTGTATGACATTCATTTCATATCCATCAGACTTAGACATTGTTTGCAATTGTTTGAAACCATCTTTGATGCCCTGTACATCATTTGATTCTATGATAGCCATCTATTCACCTGACTTTCATTTTGTATTCCATTCTGCTCCATTACACTCCATATCTATGTATAAAAACCTGTCAATAGTCGTTAGAGTACCTTAGTTCAAATATCGATCAAAGTTCAACTCCTCTTCTGTCCTTTGATCTCTGTCTGAGCTTTTTGCTCACATCTGACCTTTACTTAACTTCACTGCTAGTCAGTGTTAAGTCTTACCTGCTCTGACTCCACAAATACTGGGATGGGAATCTGACAAAGGCACAGCACTTTGCTAGAGTCACTGAAGCTGAAGTCCCGACATATTGTGCTATTCCAGAGTTGTCACTGGAGTAGTCAGAGTTGACCAACCTGACTTTAACATAGGTATTCATGGTGAATGTCATTGCCCATGCTCACCATTTCCTCATTGTCTGTGATGTGAGTGATGGGAGTGAGAGGCATCCAGACATTTTTCTCAAGCCTTTCTGTGAGGGTATGAGAGTGGTCCACAATTGGGGCATTGGCCACAAAGGGACCAGCAGTCATGAAGCCCAAGTGCAGGCAGGAATAGCCACTAGGGCCTGTATTTGCTCCATGGGGGTGCTTATTAGTAATGGCCTTATTGAGGCATTGGAGAGTAGATTAGATCTCGGGTACAATAGAACTATTGTTATCTTTTGTTCATTGGATGGAGGTTCATAAAAACTATATATATATAGTACATCTGTACCTGATGCCACCAGGATACAGATTTGTCCTTATTTCCATCAAAAATTGGTGGTTGTTTGGCTATGGACTTTCCAATATATATAGGACAGGGTCAATGTGGATTATATAACAGCTGGAAAAGTGGCATATAAGTGGAAACAAAAGGTCATTGGGGAATGGAAACTTGTGATGGAATAGCTTAAATGGCTGTGGGGAGTGTACAATAAGATTTGCCATTTGTGAAAAGTTCATAGTAGGAGCAGGAGTGGAAAAAGAAACATACATGGAAATGGGTGATGGAGAAAGCATAGGTGGAAGGGGAACAGCTACAGCTCATTGTATAGCAACTCACTGTTGCCACTGTTGATACTCATAGCAGAATGCCATATACTGTACTATCTATGGG
>JBBPJJ010001043.1:0-11876 GCA_038088635.1 Veloboletus limbatus
ATAGAGATTTCACTAGGAAGCATAAAAGTGAATAAACCCTTGCAATGACATAGTCATTTTAAAATTAACATATATTGGCATTGGCTGTGCCAAATCACATGATCCAGGGACCGAATTGTAGCTGAGGAAGCCCTCTATCATCCACCCCACCAAGGATAAGCGCCATTCCCACGCCTTCATGTGCTACATTGCACCTAGTCCAAAATAGTAAAACATTGCAAGGGTTTTTTCACTCACTGTATTGATGCGCTGACCATCCTTCATAGACAGGTGATCAAGCTGATGCTCTGCGTCTCCGACAGGGTCATGTGGTCCAAAATTGGTCTGGAGCTCATAAACGAACTCCTTGTAGTCCTTCATCCACAATGGATGGAGTAAAGGGTCTTCTATCTGAAGGAGGTCGGGCTCAAACCATTCTAGTGCCATACCCTTCAGGTACGACTGTGCAAAGATGACTTTAGCACGGTCAGTACTAAAAGCTTTAGGGCAATCCTGGAAGTTGAGTTTGCATTGGACTAAGAAAACACGGAGTTTGCAGGGGTCTGTCCCATCAAACTGATCTGGTTCTTGGACTTTGGTATGCTATGACAGTTCGGAGGTGAAACGACGAGTGGAAGAACGAGCAAGCTTGCCAATAGAACTGGCCAGCTGCGAAAGGGTGTTGCAAGGGATGTGCTCATGGTCAGAGTCGGAATGAGCAGAATTGGAGTCATCTCCATTAGTGTTGGAACCGTGATCAGAGGGATCATCCCCAGGGTCGTCATTAGGAGGAGGTAATGGAGGTAATGGAGGAAGCAGAGGTGTGGGGGACTTCAGAAGGTCCTCCCTGATGGTCTGGGTATGATCTGACAGTGCCTGAGTGTCATCCTGGAGCTCAATGATATGAGCACCTGGTAACAGAGACGGTGGCAGAGGAGGTGACTGAGTAGCAGAGACAGAGTGTGATGATGTGTGGCATGCGGAGAAGCTCTGGAACTGGCTAACACCTGCAGGGCCTTGTCGACCGCTTTCAAAAGTGGAAGAGAGAACATTGAAGCATGGAGATGGTGGTTGGACCGTGACTTCAATATGAGAGTGAGATCTGATAGTACACATAGCCATAGTGAGAATTGAGGACAAGGTAGAGTTTGAATATACTGTTAAAGCAGTGTTGGGTCAACTTTGACTACTCCGGTGACAACTCCAGGGTAGCGCGATAGGTCGGGACTTTGGCTTCAGCAACTCTAGTGGAGCGCTGCTCCCTTGTCCAATTCTTGTCTCAGTATTTATGGGCGGAGTTGGAGCAGGAAGGACTTAATGCCAACTGGCAGTGAAGAGCTCAGAGGTTGGATGCAAGTGAAGTTCTCAGACAGAGGGGAGTCAAACTTAAGTTGATATTCAAACTGAGGTACACTAACGACTACCAACATCCTTTTGTACATAAGTGCAGAACAGGATGGAGTGCAAAACAGAAGTCAGGAGAATGATGAATAACAAAGTAACCATAGAATCAAATGGCAGATAGGGATGATGGTTGCGAATGATCGTAGATAATGTCTCAGATCTGATAGATACGAAATAGATGTCAGAAGTTAGAAGTAAAGGGTCAAATGTCAAAGTCAAGGATCATATGAAATACGCATTGGAGAAATGGTGGGGTCATGGAGCAGAGCAGAACGGTGTTGAATAGGGGTTCAGAAGATGGAATAATGGAGCTGGGGTGTGGAGTTGGGAGTTAGAGTATGGAGTTGGACTTAGGGGTTCGGAATATGACATAGCACATCTGCAATGCAGGGTCAACAGGGCCATCATTCTTCTCCAGATAGTAGCCAACAGGAAGCAGCGTGTAGACAGGCCTAGCATTTGCCATGCCACAATATTTGAGGACTTTGGCAAGGTATTTGTTACATTTCACCATTCTATCTTTGCTTACTTTTCATCTTGATGACACCTTCATGGTAAACTACGGTTTCACCTTTCATTCATCATCAAGATTACAATTACTTTCTTTCGCTCCGATTCCTTACTTTCCATCTTGATGACGCCTTCATGGTAAACTACGGTTTCACCTTTCATTCATCATCAAGATTACAATTACTTTCTTTTGCTCCGATTCCTCAGCATTCTGTAGCTGACTCACCAACTAAGTCATACATAGCCTCGTTAATCTCCGCCCTTCAACAGGGTTCTTTCCACTTCCTTTGCATTCCTCGATATTCTTCATATCTATCCTTCTTTATCTTTTTCCTTTCCTAGTCTTGGTTCGTGCTCATTCCTCATGAGTATATAAACCATATTATCATGACCTGTATTCTCTAACTTTGAGCTCTGAAATACTACATCTAGTCTTGCCCAGCCAACTCGTTGACTTCGGTCCCCTAGTCCCTCAGTCTCAGCCAAGGCCTCTCTAAAGAAGCCTTCTCAAGTCCTAGCCCTAGTCTTAGTTCTAGTCACCTTGCAGATACGTGCGAGTCTACCCGGCCCACACGTAACAAAAGCTCAAAGTTACTCCTCTGCACAGCCACTACTATCATGAGCTGTATCCTTCTTTGCCCTGTCTTCTAGTACTCCCAGAACGTTGAAAGCAACCCCTCGACAACCACCCCCAGTGATCCCAGAATCATCCAACAATGAAGAACTCTCATCAGAAACCTCTGACCAAGACGAAGACAACGAAGAAACTTCGCCCATAATGCCAATCCAACCTCCACCTCAATCTCTTGTGCCAGCTCAACCTTCACCTCGATCCCTTGCTGCTACACTACCAATGGCTAACCGACCCACTGAACTATGACTCAACACCCCCCAGGAGTTCAACGGAACCTATTCTGAATACCTGGGGTAGTTCAACAATGTTGTATTCTATCTCAGTACCAATTTGGAGATCTACAATAATGACACCAAACAGATCGCCTTCGCTCTCTCGTACATGAACAAAGGATCGGCCAAAAGTTGGGCATCCACTTTCTGAGTTAGTTGTGTGCAAAACGATGGAACCCTCAACATGGGTACCTGGGCTTCTTTCACAGCTAAGCTCAATAAAGGATTCAAACATCACGATGTCGTCAATCAAGCTATTGGATGGCTTTCTACCAAGAAGATGACCATGAATAAAGGCATGTTTACTCCTTCTCTCTCTCTTTACACCACCGAATTCCAGACCAATGCCACACATGCCAGTATCACCAACGACAATGTCTTGATTGGCTATTATTCTGCAGGAATCCCCTCAAATCTAATGATGTGTATCATGAGTATGGATCCAGTACCGGATTCTATTGACAAATGGTATGAGAAAGCAGCATCCTTTAGCGCTGCCTGGGAAAGAGTCAGGGAAATCAAAGCATGTACTTCGCATATGACCACTCCCGCCTCACGCCCTTTCTCCTTTCCCCGTAAAGACCCAAACACCATGGAAGTTGACGCAACAGCGATCGCTAGACCATCCAAGCTCACACCAGAATCTCGCAAAGAATGTCAAGAACGAGGACTCTGCTTCAAATGTCGTCTCTCTGGTCATTCAGCCAACAAGTGCAAAACCTGTTTCATCAACATCAAAACTACCTGGAGAGAAAAGAAGCAAGAAGATGTTGATGTAGTTGTGAAAAGAACCGATGAAGAAGAGACAGGAGAAATCCCGCACTTGACGGAATGTGACGACGAAGATAATGAAATTCTCATCAACAAAGTTCAGTCTTTTTAATAGGGGAGTCTGTAACGACATCAGCCTCTCCTTCCCACACTAGGTACTCGCCTGCACAATCTAAATCCAAGAAATCATTATTCATAACCACCACACTATCAATCCCTGCGAGTACCAGGAAAACCGTCGTCACTACTGCCCTCGTAGACTCAGGAGCGCACATCAATTGCCTCGACTGGGGATTCGTTCAAAAAAATCGGATTCCCTGCACCAGATTACCAACCCCAATCCCCATCAAAATGTCAACAGCTCCCTAAACGCCAAAGGAACAATCCATTTCACTGCTGATCTTTACGTCACAATCAGATACGTTACCACAAAAGTTCTTTTCCACGTTATGGGATGTAGAAACGATCGCATTCTCCTAGGATTCCCATGGCTTCAACAAGAAGACCCTGTTATAGATTGGAAAAGAAATCAACTACATCTTAAGCAAGAAACCAATAGATCGAACAACCTCACCGCCGAAATCAAGAAACATACTCAGAAAAATCAACAAGCCCCTGGATATTACAAAATTGAACCTCACCCAGTACGCCATGCCTCGATAACCCACAAATTCAACAAACGACTTTATGATTACCTCAAAACCAATAACGAAAATTTCCTGACCCGAAGACCTTACCAGGAAAGCGGTAACGTCCTACTGTATTAATCGAGTCATTAACAGAGATAAATGCTACTTAACTCCAAAATGCGTCTCCCCAGCCATGGTAAAAGCCTACACTATGTCAACAGATTTAGCCATACAAAACCTGGTCAACAAACCGAAAGTAACTCTTCCAACCAAATACAAAGATTACCAATCAGTATTCTCCAAAGTGGCAGCTGGAACACTACCACCAACCCAGCCATACGATCACATGATCAACCTGAAGGATTCCTTTATCCCCAAGATCGGTAAACTCTACCAATTATCCACTGACGAGACTATAGCAGTCGATGATTTTATTGATGAATACATCAAATCAGGCAAAATTTGTCCCTCGAATTCCCCACAAGCTTTGCCATTTTTCTTTGTCAAGAAGAAAGATGGTAAACTCCATCCCTGTCAAGATTATCATTACCTAAACGACCATACTATCTGGGATGCTTACCCCCTACCACTCATTACAGACCTGATCGACAAACTGAAGATGGCGAAACATTTTACCGAGTTCGATGTCCACTGGGGGTATAACAACGTTCGAATCAAAGATGGTGACCAGTGGAAAGCAGCATTCATCACACATAGAGGATTGTTCGAACCAATGGTCATGTTCTTTGGGATGACTAATTCCCCTGCTACTTTCCAGTGCTTTATGAATGACTCATTCCGCGATATAATCACAAAGGGATGGTTGGTCATTTATATGGATGACTTGCTGATCTATTCCCCTGATAAAGACACCCATGAACGAAATACCAAATGAGTTCTCCAATGGATGACCGATCTGGACTTGCATCTCAAACTAGAAAAATGCGTTTTCGACACATCTGAAGTCGAATACTTGGGAATGATTGTCAAACCTGGCCAGTTAGCGATGGACCCAGTTAAGCTAGATGGTATTTCCACCTGGAAGGTACCAACTAGCCTTGAGGATGTATGCTCTTTCTTAGGCTTCGCTAACTTTTACTGCCGTTTTATCCGAGATTACTCTACCATAGCTCACCCCCTCATCGATCTCACCAAGAAAACCGTCCCATGGGACTGGACGCCGGCTTGTCAGACTGCCTTCGATTCACTCAAAGCAAAGTTCTTGACTAAACCTGTACTCCAACTTCCCGATGTCACCAAGCCCTTTGCCATCGCCACTGACGCTTCTAAATGGGCGACTAGCGGAATTCTCCTACAATCTGACACTAACGGGGACTGGCACCCTTGTTCTTATCTTTCGCAATCCTTTGCGCCCGCTGAACGCAATTATGACATCCACGATTGTGAACTTCTCGCCATCCTCCGTGCCTTACACGCCTGGCACCATTATCTCATCAGCTTCCCCTCTTCAGTTCAGGTCTTTACCGACCACAAGAACCTCACCTACTTTTGCCAGGCACAGTTGTTGAATCGTCGTCAGGCCCGTTGGCTATTGGATCTCCAGGACTTCGATCTTCGCATTGACCACATCCCTGGGAAATTGCTTGCAGGCCCTGATGCTCTCTCTCGATGCCCAGATCATATTCCCGCCGGTCTCCCCTCTGACAATGCTGATGTTACTCTGCTTCCTGACTCCTTATTCATGAACCTCATTGACGTTGCCCTCAATCGCCAAATTTGCAATGCCTCTGCCTCTGACCCCGTGGTCCTCGACTGGCTCTATCCACGGCCATTGCTTGGATCTTCCGCATCCCATGTTCCTTCTGACTGGTCTTACGTGGATGATTAACTTTATTATCAGGGTCGCTTGTATATCCCATGCAACGATGCGCTCCAACGCTCCATTGTGTCCGGATGCCACGATCATGAAACGGCAGGACACCCGGACTACCTCAAAACTCGCCAGTTAGTCGCTGCGCAGTACTGGTGGCCTGGTTTGGCTCAATATATCCGCTGATATGTTGCTGGCTGTGCAAGCTGTCAGTACAACAAGTCTAACACCCATCCTAGCCATCCTCCGCTTGTCCTTATCCCTTCCACCTGCACCCGCCCTTTCCAACAGGTCTCTTGCGATCTCATCACTGGTCTCCCTTCCTCCGCCGGCTTTGACGCTCTCCTGGTCATGGTTGACCATGGCCTTACGAAGGGGGTAATTCTCTGCCCCACTACTGCCACCGTCACCGCCGAAGGCATCGCCTCCCTATTCTTTACCCACGTCTTTATCCTGTTTGGCCTCTATGAGAAGATTATCTCTGATTGAGGTCCCCAATTCACCTCTTCCTTTGCTAAGGAATTGGGGAGACTTCTCAGTTACAAACTCGCTATCTCCACCGCTTACCACCCTCAAACCAACGGTGAAACGGAACATGTCAACCAGGAAGTAGAAACTTATTTACGGATCTTCTGTGGGAATGAACCAACGACATGGGCCAATCACATCGCAATGGCAGAATTTGCACACAATCATTGCCCTCACTCGGTCACAGGGAAATCACCATTCTTCCTCATGATGGGCTTCGAACCCCAAGCCCTACCTTCGGTTCTTCCATCATCAAACCTTCCAGCAGTCAATCAATGGTTATCTACTCTTACAGCCGCACGAAATGAAGCCCTTTCTGCTCACGAACTCACTAGGCAAACCATGGCAGCTAGATCTAAACAACGGTTTACTCTGTTCAAACTTGGTGAACAGGTATGGTTAGAAGCAAGAAATCTAAAATGTCTCATAGCCAACCCCAAGTTCGCTGCAAAACAAGAAGGACCATTCACAATCATGAAAGTTCTTTCACCAATTACATACTAACTATGCCTCCCTACGACATGGAAAATTCATCCCATATTCCATGCCTCTCTCTTATCCCCCTACCACGAAAACGACACTTACAGACAGAATTTCCCATGGCCACCACCGGACCTAGTAGAAGGAGAAGAAGAATACGAAATCGAAGAGATCCGATGCCATCGGGGTTCCGCAGCACACCGCTCCTTCCTGATCCGATGGAAAGAATACACAGCCGAAGAAGACTCGTGGGTTCCTGAGTGGGACTTGAAACATTCCACAGCACTGCTGGCCGACTATATAAAACATTACAAACTTTGAAACTCCCCATCCTCTCCTTTCTTCTCACTTTTATGTTCAACTTCATTCCCAAAGAAAAATTATCCCACTTCACTTTTCGCTTTCGCTACAAAGTTCCCAGTTCCCACTCCTGAGAACATGCCTACTTTTGCCACTACAACTACTGCCCCTTTCACCATACCTTTTAAACTTTCGTCGTCTTCCTTCTTTTTATTTCACTATGGGTTTAACCTATGTCGTTCGATCTGTCTCCCGTATCCCTGAACTAGTCAATGACACTCCATCGTCACCCTCTTCTGTCATCACCACCACTGACCAAATCCATCTCCAACTTCACGATGACCAAACCAAGCAAGATGACTCCTTCTCGACAACTGGACAAGCAGGGTGGGACGAGAATCCTGATGATGCCTGGAGGGTGGCGAGACCTGCATTAGATACGCCGGATCATTTCACTATCCGCCCAATTAGTTCTCACCCACCGATTCTATCGGTTCTTCTCCTGCCAGCATCTCACCGTATCCGCTCTGATATGCCTAACAACAAATATGCGCAGGTCCTCCTCCATCGCATCACGGACTCTTGGCTAGCTATTCCAGCCACCAGTCATCTCGACTATGGGTCTTCTCTCCTTGCCCTCTATAAAGCCTTAATTGAGATGGAACACATTGATCTTATCGTGCAAAACAATTCCACCAATCCTGACGCCCACATCACCCTCATTGTGGGAATCCTCCAACATATCAGGGATCACTTATGAGGGGCCCTCATCACTATGGGGTACCAACTCCACTTCTGGGAATTCCTGGCGGACATTGAGCGCTATACTCGAGAACTTGCTCTCACCCAAGGAGTCCAACCACCCCCCTACTCCTCTCAGACGACCCTGAGTACTTCCTCCTCTCCTCTCAACCCTGCTATCAAAGCATCCTTAGCCCACACTGATGAATGGCTCGCCAGACTTGGCGGCCAGCTGATCCTTCCCCCTAACCATCCCCAGTACTCCAAAGCCTGCTTCAAGTGTCACCAACTTGTGCCCAATGTCCCCAGTACCAATGCCTGCTATGTTATGTGTGGGCTCCTGGTCATGCTCAGGTCCGATGCCCAAGCCGGCCACGTCCCCGCCCACTGCACCGCCCGACATCATCCTCATCATCATCGGGTTCCTCCATGACCCAGCAGTCTCTCTCACACTCCTCCTCACACCGGGACATGCACCTCATAGCTCCTCATCGTCATGGTACCATGCTGCCCATCTCTCCTCTCCCTGATACCGATGCTCACGCCGACGATGTTTGGGATGACATGGCCTATGCAAACGTCACTTGCTCCCCTGGCGCCTACTCTCTTGACCTCTAGCCACCTTTGCCGCCATGTATGTGTCCCTCAAGACTGGCTTTCATCGGTGACTCGAGATGTACAGGGGGGGTAATGTTACATTTCACTGTTCTATCTTTGCTTACTTTCCATCTTGATGAAGCTTACACATCTATCAATATCTTGTCAGTACATGAAACTATCAACTTGTGTATGATGATGGTTCCCTGGATAAGGAACTCTATGCCTGTACTGACTCTGATTGGGGTCAAGATCATCTTACTTGCCACTTCCAAACTGGGTATTATCTGAAATTGGAACATCTGTTATCATTTTGTATGGGACACAGTAATGAACACTAAAGATGTAGAGCTATTTTATATCCCTGGAACTGACAACCTGGTGGATATGTTTACCAAAAACCTCACTTGTGTCATGTTTGAGAAATTTTACTCTCAGCTTGGTCTTGTATTTTCAAATACTGGTTGATGCAGATATACTCACCCTTCTCATCTTTCCATTCCTTTCTTTTGGTCCTTTCTATACTGTGTACACTGAGCAAGGGGAGTGTTGAAGAAAATGGCAGTTGCCCTGTTACGTGTGGGCCGGGTAAGCTCACACGTAGCCGCAAGGTTACTAGAACGAGGACTGAGGACGAGGGCTAGGACTTGAGGAAGGCTTCGTTATAGAGAGGCCTTGCTGGGACTGAGGGACTAGGGACCGAAGGCGACGAACTGAGAGGCAAATCTAGTGTAGAATTGCGGAGCTCAAAGTTAGGGAATACAAGTCATGCTAGTACGGTTTATATACGTTGAGAGAGACTAGCACGGACCAAGACTACGAAAGGAAAAAGGAAGTAAAAGGATAAATGAAAGAACATCGCAGAATGCGATAGAAGCGGAAAGAACTCTGTTGAAGAGTAAAGAATGATGACTATGTATGACTCGGTGTGTGAGTTAGTCATGGAAGTCCGATGAAACGGAAAGAAGGAAAGTAAGAGTAATCTTGATGACAAGTGAAAGGTGAAACCGTAGTTTACCGTGAAGAAGTCATCAAGGAAAAGGAAAGAACAAGATAGAACAAGATACGACGTAGAATTGTAACATTACCCCCCCACCATGCTCCGAGTCTCCGACGAGGACCAGTTCTTCGAGACACGTATGCGTTGTAGAGGCGACCTAAAGATCTAAAGCGAAATTGCCGGGAGAACCCGTGGTGTTGGCATAGGCGGCGTCGTCCCAGACATCATCGACATGCGTGTCAGTGTCAGGAAGGGGGGAGATAGGTGAGACGGTACGACGGCGACGTGGGACCGAGGAATGTGGCAAGGGACTTGGGAGGGAGTGGGATCCAGGAAGGGAGTGCTGAGTGCAGGAGGATCCTGACGAGGAGGATGAGGAGGTTGGACGATGGGGAGGACGAGGTCGTGGTCGGGTTGGGCAACGGGCTTGTGCGTGACCAGGTGCCCAGGCGAGGCATAGGGGGCATTGGTATTGGGGGCAGTGTGCCCGACGATGTCCGAGGCGGTGGCACTCGAAGCAAGCCTCTGGGTAGCGAGGGTGATTGGGGGGTAGAACGAGCCACCCGTCTAGACCGGCCAACCATGCGTCGGTGTGGGCAAGGGATGCCTCGATGGCAGGATCGAGGGGAGAGGAGGAGGCACTCGGGGTTGAGAGGGATGAATAAGGAGGAGGTTGGACCCCTTGTGCAAGGGTCAATTCCTGCGTGTAACGTTCCACGTCGGCAAGGAATTCGCCGAAGTGAAGTTGGTACCCTGCCGTGACGAGTGCGCCGCGTAGGTGATCCCTGATGTGGCGTAACACTCCCATGGCGAAGGTCATGTGGGCGTCGGGGTTGTTGGAATTGTTGCAAATCAGAAGATCTATTCGCTCGGTTTCGAGAAGCGCTTTATATAACGCGAGGAGGGGAGAGCCGTAGTCAAGATGACTGGTGGCGGGGATTGCAAGGCGCGAATCAGTGATGCGGTGAAGCATCACCTGAGCATACGTGTCGTCTGGGTCATCGGTCCGGAGACGGTGCGAAGCTGGTGGGAGAAGAACCGATAAAATCGGTGGGTGAGAGCTTATAGGTCTAGTAGCGAAAGGATCGGGCGTATCTAGTGCAGATCTCGCCACCTGCCAGGCATCGTCGGGACTCTCTCCCCACCCTGCTTCTGCGGTTACGGAGTTGGAATCGCTGTCATTGTCGGAATCTTGGTAGGGACGGAGTCGAATTTGTTCAGAGGCGGTGGTGTAGGAGTTTGAGGAGGAGGCGTCGTCGGCCAGTTCCGGAATGGGAGAGATGGAGCGTACTGTGTAGGTCATGCCCATGGTGAAAGAAGACGAGATGAGGAGGGTAAAACGTAAGAAGAATATCAGAAAGTGTGATGGAAAGGGCAATAATCGTATTTGCAGAAGTAGGCGTGTTGCAAAGAATGGGAACTTGAAACTTTGTAGCGAAAGCGAAATATGAAATGGGAAAGCTTTTCTTTTGGGACGAAGTCAAACATAAAAGTTAGGGAAAGGAAAGGGGGATGAGGAGTTTCAAAGTCTGTGACGTTTTTTATAGTCTTGCAGCAGTGCTGCGGAATGTTTCAAGTTCCGCTCGGGAACCCACGAGTCTTCTTCAGCTGTATATCCTTTCCATCGGATTAGGAAGGAGCGATGTGCTGCGGAACCACGATGTCGTCAGATTTCTTCGATTTCATATTCTTCTTCGCCGTCTATTAAGTCAGGCGGTGGTTGTGTGAAATTTGTTCTGTAAGTGTCATTCTCACGGTAGGGAGAAAGAAGGGAAGCATGGAATACCGGGTGGATCTTCCAGGTCTGTGGTAGGCGTAGCTGATAGGTGATTGGCGAAAGGACTTTTGTGACAACGAACGGCCCTTCTCGTTTTGCGGCGAATTTAGGGTTTACTACGAGACGTTTTAAATTCCTTGCTTCTAGCCATACCTTTTCTCCTACTTTGAACGGGGTGAACCGTTGTTTAGATCTTGCTGCCATGGTCTGTCTGGCGAGTTCATGAGCGGCTAGGGCTTCGCTTCGCGCTGCTGTGAGAAGTGACATGCATTGGTTGACAGCCGGAAGGGTTGATGACGGAATGACAGTTGGTAGGGCCTGGGGTTCGAAGCCCATCATGAGAAAGAAGGGCGATTTTCCGGTGACTGAATGGGGACGGTGGTTATGCGCGAATTCTGCCATGGTAATATGATTGGCCCAGGT
>JBBPJJ010001046.1:0-11846 GCA_038088635.1 Veloboletus limbatus
AAGTGTGCAAGAAGTATATGTGTTTAATCAGACAAGGGAGAAGACTGAGGCAATTGCTGTGATATTCAATGGCAATGAAACCCATGTGCATGCAATCAAGACCTTGGAGGTGTGGCCTGGTACTGGTACACCTCCATGCATGATTGTCTCAACTGTTCCGAGTCCTGCCAACGCGACATCCATCGTTTCTTCATCCTTGGCAAATGCGATGCACCTACCGACGACGCTCTTTGGCGCACCTACCGGCGTTGTGATCGATATGGCATATAAACCAGCCGAGACGCCCTTGTAACAACTGGTTGCACGTGCCACGGGGCGAGGGTGAAGGGTGTCGAGGTGTTACTTGAGCAGGGGTATGTGCAGTTCGAGATGTGGACTGGCAGACGGTGTCCAAAGGAGGTTGTGAGGGAGAGGGTGTTGACGAGATATAACGCTGCGTGAAATGGGCAAAATGTTTAGAATTAGATTTTTGTTTCCAACATGTTTTCGCTGTTCAATGTTCTGCAACGAAGTTATACTACTCGTTCAAGACGATTTTCGACATTCAAGACAGAAAGTAACCCGACTCGTTCAGCTTCACGGAATCGTGCCAAATTTCGCGCAACCTCCATTCCTTGCACTGATGACTCGACGCTCTCCGCGAGTTCGAATGAAGTGGTGGTCGACGAGTTTGATGCCCACAGACCGTTCTTTCTCGAGCATCACGTTTCGATATTTACGTTCCAGGTGGCTATCATTAACGGTGGGTCTGTCTCCTTCCACCATTCCTTGTCCAGCCATCGACACACGCGCATCGGACCAATAATGGGAAGAGCAGAGACTCGAGACGGCACGTAGGTAGTAGTTCACTGTGCCACAAAAGCATCCAGGTGCGTGCGGTGTTATATATGGCTGTAGCAATACGAGGCACTGAACGTTGTTCAACTGATGGCGTACATTTCAACGTAGGCTCAGCCTCCGCGCTTACTAGCCGTAAATTGCGATCCCGGGTCAACACAGTCGATCTGTTGCAGTCGATGGCGTATGTGGCTCATTGCGGCGTGACAGGCAGGACCATTCATTGGGGAAGTGGTCGATAAGTTCGACGTACAGTTTTCTGTGCAGTCGTTGCCTTTTTCGTCGTGATCTATCCGCACCATCCCCACGTTTTCTTCCAAACCGCCATCTTGAAATCACCTTCGGGTGACCTACATGGATTCAGCAGGTACTCGCTCCTTTTTGTTGGCGTGGAGAGTTGCAAAATAATATACTTGCTAGTTGATCAGTTGCTTTCATGGGCAAATTCCCTTGTCACCGAGTTTGAGCAAGGAAGCGAGATTGGTTATATCGAGGAGGCGATCGTCCTCGATCGTGAAGCACTAGACCTTTGTCCTCCCAGTCATCCCAAGCGGTCTACTGCTTTGAATCTACTCGCAGGTCATCTCTGCTATCGTTACCAGCAGCTAGGAGCAATCGATGACATCAACGAGGCCATTGACCTCGACCGACATGCTCTCGTGCTGCGCCCATCGGGGCACTCGGACAGGTCATTGTCTTTGAACAACCTTGCAGGACATCTCTTTACTCGGTACAAACGTCTCGGGGGAATTGATGACCTCCATGAGATCATTGTTCTGGACCGCGATGCGCTAGCGCTTCGCCCACCAGGGCATCCGAACAGGGCAACGTCTTTGAATAATCTTGCGACTCATCTCTACGGTCGGTTTAAGCGGCTTGGGGGGATTGATGACCTCCATGAGGCTGTTCTCCTTGATCGAGATGCACTGGCACATCGCCCACCGGGGCACCCGGACCGGTCTGCGCCTTTAAACAACCTTGCAGCCCATCTCTACACTCGGTACAAGCAGCTCAGGAGAATTGATGATCTCAATGAAGCCATTGTCCTCGGTCAAGATGCACTCACACTTCATCCACCAGGCCACCTACATCGGTCGGGGTCTTTGATCAACCTTGCAGCTTGTCTCTCCGCTCGGTACAAGGAGCTTGGAAGAACAGATGATCTCGACAAGGCGATTGCCCTTGACCGAGATGCACTCATCCTTCGCCTACCAGGGCACCCAGGTCGGTCATTACTTTTCAACAACCTTGCAGGTCATTTGCATGATCGGTACAAGCTTCTTGGGGAAATCAATGACATCAATGAAGCTATTGTCCTCACCCGTGATGCACTGGCCCTTCGCCCACCAGGGCATCCTGATCGATCAATGTCATTGGGATATCTTGCAAAGTACCTCGGTATTCGGTCCACACAGCTGGGGGTGGTAGAGGACCGAGAGGAGTTGTTCAGTCTCTATACTCAACTGGAACATGTCTCTCAAACTGTTTTATCAGATGTGTTTGTTGCAAAAGCATGGGTTGATGCGGCTGAGAAATTCCACCATCCCACGATGCTGCTCGCATACAAAACAGCTCTTCGTTTACTCGTCCAGCATCTTGCTGCTTTACCATCATTACCACAACATTTGTCTGTCCTCAAGGCCCTTTCATCATCCCTCGCAGCAGATGCATTCTCAGCTTGTCTCCGCAACCAGTCTCCTACAAATGCAGTCGAGCTTCTCGAACAAGGTCGCGGTGTTTTCTGGAGTCAGCTCACTCGTCTCCGTTCCCCACTCGACGATGTCATCGCATCCGGGCCGGCAGGACAGGTGCTAGCAGATGAGTTTACTCGTCTCACCTCACTCATTCGCAGTGTCCTCGATTCACCTGGTGCAGGCCAACACGACCAAGTGTGTCGTCTCAACTATGAATTGCAGCGTGTCATGTCCAGTATCCGCGAACTTCCCGATCTCTCCCGATTCCTTCTCCCCCCGCTATTCTCCGATCTCCAGCATGCAGCCAGTGGCGGCCCCGTCATCATTGTGAATGCAAGCAAGTATAGCTGCGATGCACTCGTTGTTTTCGTCGACAGGGATCCCGTTCATATTCCATTGTTGATCACAAAAGCTCGTGTTCGAGAACTCTCCTCAGAGCTGCACAGTGCGACTGAGCGCGCAAAGTTGATGGATGTGACGAGAGATCTCGGCATCTTCTTACGGGAACTGTGGAACGACGTTGTCTCCCACATCGTCAAGTTACTCCTGGGATCATGTCCTCGTCAGTCGCGCATCTGGTGGTGTCCTACCGCCGAGTTTTCTCTTTTACCTCTGCACGCTGCCGGTCCGTATAGGAAGGGTGAACAGAATCTTTCAGATCTCTATATCTCGTCCTATACCCCCACATTGACTGCCCTCATTCGCGCCAGACAGTTCAGTTTACTCAGTTCTGCAAATGAAAGGAAGCACCTGGTCGCCATTGGACAGGCGAAAGCTATCAGAACAAGTGAACTGCATTCTGTCAGTACTGAACTGTCCAACATTGGTAAACGTGTCGATGGTTTCGCAATGTTCACACGGATCGAAGGACAGGATTCTTGCATCTTGAGGGTTGCGGATGAGCTGAGTAAAAACGAATGGGTGCACCTTGCCTGTCATGGACTCCCGAACCAGAAGCAGCCATTCGAATCCGCATTCGCGCTCTACGATGGACACTTCACAATCCAACGTATCATCCAGTGCAATTTGAAGAATCCTGAATTTGCATACCTCTCTGCTTGTCACACGACTGTTGGAGATAAAAAGAGCCCGGATGAGGTGATCCATCTCGCGTCTGCGATGCAATTTGCAGGATTTCGTTCTGTAATCGGGACGATGTGGGCGGTGGACGATGGGCATACGAACAAGGTGACATCTGTGTTTTACAAGCATTTGGTAGACGCGTCGGGACTCCATCTCGATTATACCCATGCGGCGTGGGCTCTGTGGAAGACGATGAGGTCGGTAAATATACCCATCGATCAACGCATTCTATATGTACATCTTGGTGCCTAATTCTATACCCTCGAGTTCATTGCTGTCTAAACTGCTATCTCATACGCGATCTTTTGTTTCATGAATCCATGATGGTGTTACTACATCGTGTGCGATCGTCTCCAGCGCCGCCGTCTCGCCGTCTCGTGTGCCATACCTCGTGTGCCATACCTTCTATAGGCTATACACAATGTATACAACACATCCAATTCGCCCGATGCGATCGATCCTTCGACTTGGTAAGTCGGTCTTATCGCGTTGACACCTCCAGGTCGTGACTTGGGCCGTCCTCGTCGGCGCGGTGGATTCGGCCTCTCGACAGCTGCCTTGGAGGGTTCCTGGATGTGGTGGATGCGATAGTTACGTCGCACGTCCTGCGGTCTTGCCGTTCGTGCTGACTCGTCTTTTCTCCAGCTAAGACTTGCATTCTCCACAACGCGACGTGTTCGCGCTCGACCGCAGGTCTGTAGTGTGGACGGTCCAGGTGCGTCCATCAGTTCGTTTCCGTACCGTCGGCGCCAACTAGTGCCGTCTTCTGTAAGTAGAGTCGTTTCGTCTCGTTTCGAGTGGCGGCGCGCGCTGCTAGTTGTGCTGTCCTCACAACATCGTCTCTCATCTGTGTGTCTCCATCATTTCGGCACGGCACGATCCGTCGTCTTCGACATTAGATAGCCTCCAGGCCAAATATCTCAGTTCGACGGGGTCGTCTCGTCGCCGTCATCGTCTATCGCTTGCCAGTGGGTTCTGCACACACTCTCAACAGCTCTGATTCGCCGCTGGTACCGCTAACATCGCGATTTCCAGGTGCATCCCACTCCCCCCGTCCTCAACGCTGGGCTCGTCTGGTGGTTCGGGAGGTATAGTGAGTGGTAGTGATGGTGCTGGTACGTTGCCGTCGACCTCTGGTATGCAGTGATCGTGGTCGTCCGTCAAACGCTCGTGCGGAATCGCACTCAATTTCTCCCCCGCAATCGACTCGCGTCGATGGTCTCGCCACCTGGCTCGACCTGGACGTCCGTGGGTTCATCATTCCCCGCATCTGTTTCCTCTGCCTCGTCTGGAGGCTCCATGGGTTTCCCTGGTCGACGTTTGTCGCCGTTCTCGGCCATCGCCTCATCCCATGCACGTTCCTCTGTGCTATCCTGGGGCTCCATAGGCTCGTCTAGTGAGTGAGACGATGTGTCCGCTGGCGCTACTAGCTCAGCGCACGCTGCGCTCGGGTCCGGGACATCGAAGTCGCATTGCTGACCTCCTGCTTGTCTGTTTCGGATGCGATCGAAGCTGCACAGTGGGCCTCCGTGGCCGCGCTCGCTGTCACCGTTGTATCCTCTTGGTCCATTGTGGCCTCAGCGTCGTCTAGGGGTTGTAGTCGAGCCCTGCTCGCTACGCTGTCTTCCTCATCACGATCTCCCTCTTCAGTGTCCTTTGCGCCATCTGCTGCCTCTCCTCGGCCTTCCACTTGCAGTTTCGATCCGCTTGGTGTCCGAACGGCATGCGCCATGGTCGTCTCGAATGGTAAGTCCTGTGACCTGTCCGCTGGCACTGTGGGCTCGGCGCTGCCTATGTTCGAGTTTGTGGTGTCAGCTGTCGTGTTTACAGCAGTTTTCATAACAATAGGCCATTACTTCGGAAATACACATACAGGTGGACTCTGAACCTTGACTGGCCGAATTTGCTGATAGCCCACAGAAATTGCACACAATGCACTAATCAACAAGTCCCTACTAGATCTGCAAGCTTTGTCCAAACTCAGAGAAGTTTGTCTCATAACCACTTTAGTGATGCCATTCAAATAGTGAGGGTGAAGATTTCCAGTTCATTGCATTGTACATAGAGTTCTAAACAGTGCTAGCCCCAGGCCTTATGTTACTCTGTGCAAACATTTCCAACAACTGACTCAGATTTGAAGCTATTTGAATACATTCTCTTGAGTGGGGCCTTGAATAGGGCTGGTGGACCCCTGAACAGCTTGCAGAATGGTCAGGAACTCATGACCATCTAGAAGTTCGCCAAGAACCCATTGCTGACAGCCCTTATAAACAGAAAGAGCCTCAAGTGGCTTGGCATGGTCAACATAAAAATTGGTGAAAACAGAAGAGATGGCACCAGAGGTGCAGGTTTCTTCAAATAGGGAGCCACAAAGCTTTGCATCTTGAAGGTATTTTACTGGTGATTTCTCCATGATAGACTTTGCATTATCACAGTAGAAAAGTGTATTGAGGGAATGAATCACAGCAGCTGAGGAAGGTCAGTCAGTGATGTTGAACTAAGTAAAGGGCAGGGTTGCCCACTACACTGGTTAATACCAAGTAGAATAAGAAAAATGTAAAACTTACCTTAGCTGCTGCCTGTTAAAGTCGGGTAGAGTCAACTCCGATTACTCTGGTGACAACTCCAGGGTAGCATGACTTGTCGGGACTTCAGCTTCAGCCACTCGAACGGAGCGCTGCGCCCTTGTCAGACTCTCGTCCTGGTATTTGCGGAGTTGGAGCAGAAAGACTTAACACTGACTGGCAGCGAAGTCAAGTGGGGGTCGGATGTGAGCGAAGGAGCTCAGACAGAGGTCAGAGAACGAAAGAGGAGTTGAACTTAAGTTGATATTCGAACTGAGGTACTCTAGCGACTATCGATGGGTTTATATACACAATTGCAGAGCGGGACGGAATGGAACAGAGTATGAAACGGAAGTCAGATGAGTGAATGGCTATCATAGAATCAAATGATGGACAGGGTATCAAAGATGGTTGCGAACGATTGCAAACAATGTCCAAGTCTGATGAATGTGAAACGAATGTCATAAGTCAAAGGCCATTAATCAAAGTTAAGAGGTCATGTGGTACGAAGTGTCATACTGAGCGGAACGGAATGGGGTTGTGGGGCGCCTTGGGAGTTTGGGAGAGGACGGGATGATGGAACCGAGTTGTGGAGCGACGGAGTTGGGTTGCGGAGTTCGGGATATGACACTGCCCAAGATGGCAGAAACAACTGAGGGAGGTGGGAATGAAGTGAAACATTTAAATATCTGAGCCAAAGATGTGCTCACATAACACCTAACAGCTCCAAACTCAAAATAAGCATGATGGTCCCAAGTCCGAACTCCTATAACTCCAGAGTTCCAGGGTTCTGGATGAAGGGGGATTCTGCTTGGAGGTCAGATATGATGCATTGGAGTTATGTGGATTTGACAAGTGAAGGCTATGCTTAACAGAAGAAAGGTCCCATATAAGCATTTTAGTGAGTGCATAGCATGCAGTGGAATGGGAGGATACCAGGCTGATGGCTATGATACCAGTGAAAGGGGAGCTTCCTTTCAACATTTGAAGAAGGGAAGTTGTGATATACAGTAACCTCAAAAACTGTTCTAATGTTTGGTAGTTTTGTGTTGTACATGAAATAGCACTTGAGGGCATGGGAATGTCACTCATATTTGGGTGAGATGTGTGAAGGGCTGACTCCTGGCTACCTGAATACCTATGAATCATGTGATTTGGTTTAGAGACTGGAAAGATACATCCATTTTAATATTGGAATATCATTGGAATAGATTTTGAGCTTTTGGTACTAAATAGGATATTAGTACTTAGTGTACCCTTCTTGTTAGACTTGTTCTATCACTTATTCTATTTTTTGTCATGTCACCACTTTGTTCTGCATCAGATTGGGTTACATAATCTACCTTGCACTTCACTTGCATCTTTCTTTCCTTTCTCTTTTCCCTCAGTGATTTCTCACTCAAAGTGACTCTTGCTGAGGTATGTATGTATAGGGTAAATCACGGGTCTGGACAACCTGCCTGGATTATGGATATGGATACCTGCTGGATGCAGGTGGGGGTAGTATCATTGCATGCCCATACCTGTACCCATACCTGCAGTGTGGGTTTGCTTACCAATTTCAAGTTTGTGCCCATGCTGCCTCCAGCCATCACAACGACAGTGTTGATGCTGTCAAATGCTCAAGTTTGCTGGCCACAATGAAGATACGATGGATAGAATCATAGAGTCTGACACTTGCCAACCACCCGTTCATACTGAGTAAGCTCATCCCAGGCTGCTCACCACCAACAGACTTGCCATCCAACCTGCTTGTTTGCCACCCAACCCACTTGTTCACCACCTAACCTGCTCGTTTGCCACCTAACACTGCTTGTTCCCACCAACAAACTTGCTACCCAACCCACTCTTCGCCACCCAATGCACTCCCAACCTGCTCATTTGCCACCCAGCCTGCTCATTGTGCACTTGCACTTGTTCTCATGCCCCACCTACCACCATCACAACTACAACAATGACAACGACAACGAAACCCTGCACATGATGACAACAATAGCATGACTCTGATTTGTTTTCATGCTCCACCACTAGTACAACCATCTAATGACACGATGCCATGGCGATGCAGTGACAATGACAAAACATGGCACAAACCCACTTGTTTGTGGCTCACATGACTACGACTACAAACTTGGACTAGGACATGACCAACAACCATGATGCCAATGAACAACTGCAACTACGACTTGCCGGAAGACTAGGATGCGACGCCAACTTGTGTTCGTGCCCCACCACTCCCATTTGGGCTACTCCCATAAAATGAGTTCTGATGGCAGTGATTGATTAGGATAGTGATTGATTAGGATGCCAGTGTACTAGTAATAAATAGTAATAAATCTTGAGTCGAATCTGGTACCAACCTGCAGGTAAACCCCCAGCAGGTGTTGATAGGGGTGTGTATCTGTTACATACCTGGAGTGATACCTGGACCCCTGGTGTGGATATGGGTAAGTTAGTGGGTACGGATGCAGGTAGACCTCTAGATACCAATGGGTTTACCCCTGATTTACCCTAGGTATGTATCCACAATTTGCATAGCTATCTCTGTAGCTCATCAGTATGACCTAGTTTGTCTCAAACTAAGCTAGTTTGTCTCAAACTAAGCTAGTTTGTCTCAAACTAGGTAAATATAGCGATTTCTCACTCAAAGTAGTGTTGTTGCAGCTTAGCTTTTGTATTTTTCAGCTTATTCCATTTAGTGAGTTTATTGTGCAGTATTGAGATATGTCATCAGTGTTTAAAATATAGTTTGAAATAGCCTTTATGAATTTGTTCAAGACATCCTAATCTAGTAATCTGACCATTGTCAAGATATTGCCCTAGCTTGCTCAGCTTTTGTGACAATAGCTTTTTTCAAATATCTCAAGAATGGTCAGATCAATGTTAGTCAAAAAGATTTCCTCTAACAACAACACCTAAAAATTGCATTATTAAATTGACAACATGTATATTAACCAAGTAGAAGATGAGATAAAAATCCCAAAGCTGAGCTGCAACAACACTAACTCAAAGTGACTCTTGCTGAGTTCATCTTGAACTAGCTTGTATAAATTATGAGCCCTGAGTTCTGGTAGGACAGAACTCATAGAACCATGAGACTAGACCATTTCAACAATCAATCAAGATCATGCTCATTAAACAACATTAAAATCATGCATATAGATACATAGAGACAACATGGGCAAATATGATTACATCTGTCAACTGATCAGTGCCGATAACTACTGACAATGGAAGAAGCAAATGACCCTAGCTCTTCAAGGGGAATTGCTCTGGTCTCATTGCAGCAGTGGAATGGATCCAACTGATTACTTCAAATATGCTTCCACCAAACCAATTCCATGTGATCCAGCAAAAGTCACTGATGCTGAATGTCAAGAAATACTTACATGATTGGAAAAAGATGCTCAGGCCAAGTCACTCATTGATTGGAAGATTTTGACAGTCATTGCTAGTCTTCTGAACAAGTCTCAAATAGCTCATCAGCAATGGGACATCTTGGCCAGTCTCTATGCTTACACAGACATCCTTGCTCAATACCAACTTTGACTTCAAATTCATTCCAAAAAACTCAAGGATGTGGATGATGTTACACACTACTATGTTGGTGTCTTTGAAGATGCACATTATTGCTTTCTGAAAATGGGCATCTCATATTTGAATGACAAATGCATCTTTGACCTCCTTTTGGATCTTTTTACCAAAGGTCTTGAGTGGCCAATGTTCCACAAGTTCACTTTGAACAAATTATTTGATGCAAAGAAATCCTCTACTACCACTACTCCCTTTGCTTACACCTTTGTGTTGAACGCGCTGTTACTGTTAAAGTCGGGTTAAATCAACTCCGGCTACTCCGGTGACAACTCCGGGGTAGCACAACTCGTCAGGACTTCGGCTTCAGCGACTTGAACGGAGCGCTGCGCCCTTGTCAGACTCTCCTCCCGGTATTTGCGGAATTGGAGCAGAAAGACTTAACACTGACTGACAGCGAAGTTGAGTGGGGGTCGGATGCGAGCAAAGGAGCTCAGACAGAGATCAGAGAAGGGAAGAGGAGTTGAACTTAAGTCGATATTCGAACTCAGGTACTCTAGCGACTATCGATGGGTTTATATACCTAATTGCGGAGCGGGATGGAATGGAACGGAGAACAAAATGGAAGTCAGATGAGTGAACGGCTATCATAGAATCAAATGATGGACAGTTATCAAAGATGGTTGCGAACGATTGCAAACAATGTCCAAGTCTGATGGATATGAAACGAAACGAATGTCATAAGTCAAAGGCCATCAATCAAAGTCAAGAGGTCATGTGGTACGAAGCGTTATAATGAGCGGAATGGAACGGGGTTGCGGAGCGCCTTGGAAGTTTGGAAGAGGATGGAATGACGGAACTGCATTGCAGAGTGACGGAGTTGGGTTGTGGAGTTCGGGATATGACAATATCCCCCTCTTAGGCCTGAGCCCACGAAGGCCAACGGCATTAAGCGGAGAACAATGTGGAGATATGCGAGGTGATGTAACCGGAGTCACATTACGGAGTAAACACGGTCACGTGGTGTGGAGATCGAAATGCCGCAACGGGGTATAAAGTGAGTGAACACGTCCGTTAATCTTCATTACCGACATGTCTGACCTCGACATCACAACAATCTGCAAATGGGACAATGAGCTTCTCGTGGAGCACGACGATGACGACGATGAGATGTTCAACGTGAAGGTGGTGGAACGATGGAGGCGGGTGAGGAACTGCAAAGAAGAGGAGCGCAAGGTCGCGGCGGAGGAGGCGAAGTGACGTGAGGAGGAGGAGGTGCGACGACGCGAGGAGGAGGAGGAGCGACGGAGAGCGGAGGAGGAGGCACGGGTGGTGCGGAAGGCAGTGAAAGTAGCCACAAGACAGGCGGTGAGTACCCCCGCAGCTGGCAATCATCTGCATACTAACCAACACCAGGCAGCGGACTTGCGCCGCCAGGAAGAGGGGAGTGGGAGCGGCGGTACCAGAAACAAGGGTAAGGAGTCCACGTGCGTGCGGTGCACGCAGAAGGGGCTGGAGTGCATCCCGGGAAATGGGAAGGCTCGGGCGTGCCACGGCTACCAAGTACTGCGGCAGAGGTGCGAGTGGATGGGGGAGGCGACCGCGCCGAAGCGGAAGAAGCGGAGAATGGAGGTGGTGATCGGAGCCGATGAGGGAGAGAACGAGAGGTCGGAGCATCCGAGGAAAAAAATGAAGTGCACGGAGAAGACGGAGGCGTGCACAGACACGGAGGGCAACGGGATGGCGGAGGTGGCGAGGGCATTGGAGGTCATAGCGGCAGCGATGCGAGACATCGCGTTGGCCGTGCATGCGAATTTGGTGCACGTCGCCGAGATGGTGCGCACCGTCGAGGTCCTCACCGACCTGATGGTGCACACCGTCTACGGATTGGAGTTGGAAGACTTGGACGCGGACGTCCAGATGGACACGGAGGAGTTGGAAGGAATGCGGGCGGAAGAGGCGGAATACGTGGGGGGGTTGGCGGAGTTGGAGGGGTTGGTAGGGGAGAATGGAGGAGAAGAGGGAACAGAAGGCGGGACGGAAGCGGAGGTGGAAGAGGTAGCAGAGGAAGTATAGGGTAGGAAAATGTATATAAAGAAATAACTTGTCTGTTTCTTTTCCTAAGGAGTATAATACG
>JBBPJJ010001048.1:0-11820 GCA_038088635.1 Veloboletus limbatus
GTTGCGTGGAGAGATTCATTTGCGACATAAACCTGTGAGTATTGATGTTGTTCTGTAGTCGCCAGCAAATCATCAATCGAACTAGGGTGCTGTATATTTCACGTCTGCTGACAGCCAAGCGCGTTACACGCAGACGGTGTTGTATGGTTTCCGATTGATAGATGATATTCTTACCTTGGCTGAACGGATCAGCGATCGCATGTCCGCGCTGAACGGGGGGCGACTGTGGATGGCTGCGCATATGCGTCGAGGGGACTGTAAGTTTGCGCCCATCCAGATTCCATATCAGACTGCTCATGTCGTTCAGTCGCGACATATGGCTGGGTGATGGAAGCTAATTTCGCAGATCACCTCGCTCGAATTAAAAAGCATCTTCAGACTGGCCGTGAGGCGCTGGTGTCGATGCATGGCGGGGAGGCAACCGTGTACAATGTGCCCAACGCACATCCTGATCCCTCGCTTGTGCTGCTGGAGCCGCCAAATCCGGATGATAGGTGAGTTACCCTCTTTATCTATGTATACGTTCGTCCTGGGTATGACTGACACATTACCCTACCCCTGACAAGGTACTACATCGCGACGGATGAACGGGATCCAGAGAACCTCAAATACTTACGAGACCAAGGGGCCATCTTGATCACAGACCTGCTCACAGAGGAAGACCACCGAGAAATTGGGTGGCCGATTCTACTGACGGACGTGTTAGCGCTGGTGGAACAGTCGATCATGTCCCGCGCGGCTTATTTTTATGCACATGCTATGAGTTCTGTTGCAGGCGGTGTCATGAATCTGCGAGCAGGGTTGGGAAAGGATCCACGAACAGCACTTTTGGATTGACGAAGCCTTTGGACCTCGGTAGATACGTACACACTATGTGTTTCCAGAGTAATTTATCCGTTTCTAAGATGGTTAATCCAATAATATATAGTTAGTCTGCTAGTCATGCATAGGGTAGCTAACAATGATCACGCCACCAGAAATTTCGGACTCCACAAAGCTCGTTGATCATCAACTATTCGGAACGTTCAGCGAGAAGCACGATGTATTCGCAGTAAACGACGGCTACCGGTACTACTATCCCAAGCATGCATGATAGGCCCTTCCTGAATGTAAGCCACAGGAAACAGCGCTGTCAAACAAATACACGTCAGGTCTGAACCAATACGAATGCTCCTAACATCGGACATGCCACGTCATGGTGAGCTTAACCAGTCTGAGACGTATACTGTCGATAGAGATCATCGACGAATTGCTTGTTCGTCTGTCGGTCACAACACGTGAGTAAGGCATAGCACGGCGAAACGAATCCGGAGATAGGACGCACATATATCAAGGACAATACCTCGGTGACAAAGTCCTTCCTTGATATATCTCTCAGTCGGCCAACATTGTCTTGCGACATGAGCGAGGCCAGAAACGCCGACTGTATACCATCTATGTTGATCTTTGACGCCTCGGTATGAGCAGTCGCATGGGCCGATTTCGAGACGGAATTGTTGGGGCACTCGGGCTGCGGAGGACGTTTCGCCTTTCCATTGGGAATGCCTACCAGTGAGCCGGGGATGGGAGAGGCCACGCGTAAGGGAGCAGGAACGTCCCAGCTCTTCTCGATCTCTTCTCGTTCCTTTTGTTGATCTTTCTTTGAGCGCCTGAATTTCTTTCCTTTGGCTGTATGTTTCTCAAATGCGTCTGGATCGCTCAAAGCACTCGTATCGGCAAAATCGAGCTCGATGACATCGGAATCAGTTTCAATGAGGGGAGGACGGGGGTATGGCCAGAGCTCTGAGTCAGGTTCAAATGGTACGAGTGGTCGAGGTTTGGAAGGGAGGTTCTTGGAAGCGGATGACATGAAACTAGTATCGAGGCAGGTTTGGGCGTATATTGTGGGCGTGGATTCCGAGTCTGCAGGAACAGCAGCGGATGTCTTAGTTGAGCTTGCGGACGCGTGAGAGTGTATACCAGAGGGTGTGCTGTTGATGTGGACGCTCTGCTGCTCAATGCGTGCGGCCGTCAGCAGATCGCCGACTTGATTGATGTCAGAACCGAAGCCGCGTAATGCGGGACGAGGGGTGACGTCCCCGAGGATACGGGCCCCAGTCCTCCCATTCTCGATATCGCCCATACGGGTCATAGGTACCGAAAGCAGGGGAATGGATGCTGAGAGGGATCCAGGCTCCGAAGCGGCGTCATCACTGGCCTCATTATCACCCTCGTAACGCACAGATGATGCACGAGATGGTGGGAGACCTAGAAGGGTGGATATGACTTCTTGATTGAGAACTTGTGGAAGGGCAGTGGAGGTCGGCTTTGGGGAAAGGATATGGGGGTCCTGTGAGAAGGCGGTAGGAGGGAATGATTGAGGGGGATTGGAATAGAACGGAATACGGTTGTTGAGAGATGTGGATTGGGAAGCAGTACGCTGAGGATTAGTCGAAATGACACTGCGAGATGCGGCACGCGGTGGGGGGGGAGTGGCAGATGCAAAGATGGTGTCTAAGAGGGCGAGGCCGCGTGTAGGTGCGGATACAGCCGAAGACGATGGTAGAGGTACGGACATGGTGCGAGGAGGACCAGAGATACTGGCCAGTAAACTAGCGGCCGTTGTCTCTGATCCACCTGTACCGCCTGATGATTGGACCTGGGATGGGATTGCAAGTTTGGAAAAGAGTCTGTCGAGACCTGATGGACCATTGAGAGGAGCAGAGGTGGACGGGGTAGGGCGATCGTCCTCTTCCCCTGATTCAGAGATACTATGTATGCTGCTGGTATTTGATGCGCTTGATGCAGAGCGGGCGTGATGCCCGCGTTCTATACGTGGTTGAGTGATAGACAACCGTGCTGAAGCAGAGCGTACCACTGGCTCTAGAGGAGGATCGGAAGCTGGGAGGAGGAGGTCGGTCAGGACCATACCTGAACTCGTCAGGATATGGCAGATTCTTCTTGATGTAGTCATGTAGTCTAGCAATATCAAGCGTCAAGACAAAGGCCGGGGTGCGCAGGGAACACAGACGTACCGCATGACGACGTCTGTCATCGGTTCCCTTGCATCTGTGGCGAAGCACCACAAACCGACGGTTTGGGAGGCCCCCTTGTCGGCGTCGTGTAGCTTCTCAGGGTCAGCGATAGCGAATTCGGAAGCAAATTTGGTGGCGGGGCCGTCTTGGATGGATAAAGGGAGTTTTGAGCGAGCTTCTGCTAGTCGGTGGGCGGTAAAGTCGGGGTAATGACGCATCATGAGATAACTGCCATGTACGCCGACGCTGTCTTCAGGATATAGACGTTGTATGTAGTCATCCATTCCGACACGATTCATGATATAGAGTCCATATGGTGGGTAGGAGTCGCTGATGGGGGAAGTCAGGAGAAATTGAGGGAGAGGAAGACGGAGATGATACCGCTCGTAGAGAAACATGCTTCCTTCATAGCCCTGTTTCTCCCACTTGTCACCGTTGTGATGATACACACAGACGTGGCTGAACTGGTCGAATATGGATACAATCGATGAGTCTCTTTTGCGAATGACTTTCATGTTGGACATGTATCGTGAAGCAGGGGACATGCCGAGGGATGGTGGAGGAGACGATGGGCGTTGATGAGGTGCATTGCGAAACGAGGCGGACGAGTTCGAGCGAGATCGGCGAGGAGGTCCCATGTTGGCGCACGTCGTCGTCAAAGACGTACAAAAAATCGACCCCTCTTTTGGGGGGTGTCCTTTCTTCATTGCGCGTATGCACGTGACTAGACGCGTGCGCGCTTATTATTTGGTTTTGTTTGTCCACCTAGTTCAAAACGGCAGGCGAGCTTGTCCAATGGCCTTCTCTTCACCACCGACACGATGATACCCGTAAGTCCTTCCTCCTCCTCCTCCTCCTCCTCCCCACTCCTCCTCATTCATCTGCTTCTAGACACGCCGTTTAACGCGCGCTGCGGTCTCAACCCACAACGAGAACGCTACCTCCCGTCCAATCACCCGCTCAAAACCCCCTTCCAGAGGTCCACCCATGGCCACTGCTCAATCCACCCGTCCTACCGCCCCCATCCCTGCATCCAGGGCGAAAGCGAACGAGAACGATCTCGACGCCGCAACACAGGGCAAGCGCAAGCGTGACGCACTCGCTCAGGTGCCAAAGAACGCCAACAAGACCAAGACTGCCCTCGCACCAAAGGAAGTAAAGGGTAAAGGCAACGATCTCCCTTCTGCCAAGCCAAAATTTGACGGTGTCGTCATCAAATCAAAAGCCCCACCCTCCTCTGGCAATCGCCGACCGTTGTCCACCGTCGCTGTGACCCGACGTGCTCCCAAGGCCACCGCACCACAACCCAAAGTGCGCCCATTACCGGATGTAAAGGAGGTTCTAGAACCCGCGCCTGTACACATTGACAACGCCATGGCCGTCGATGCTCCCCCTCCTGCGCCAAAAACGGGTGCCAAAGGTGTTTACCGTCCCTCTGCGACGACCGCTTCCCATGTCATCAAGCAAGAGGTACACCGAGTAGACCTGTCAAAGCGAACTACTTCTCATTTGAACGTCAAGACTGAGACTCGTGAAGAAGACAACCGCGTCTTCAAGAAGCGGCGAACTTCATCCGACATTCCTGAGGAAGCAAAAACGTTCGAAGAGCAGGAGGTACATGAGGCTCAGGTAGCCGCCTTATTCGATGCCGTTATCGACAAGGAGCCAGAAGCTGATCCAAATGGTGATGAATGGGACGACCTTGACGCTGAAGATGGCGACGACCCCTTGATGGTTAGCGAATACGTACACGAGATTTTCAACTACATGAAGAATGTCGAGGTATCGTCAGCTATGTAGTTTACCTACAGCTAGCTAATCCATCTCCCACAGTTCAGTACGCTCCCTAATCCGGACTACATGTCCAGTCAAAAGGAACTTGCATGGTCAATGCGTGGAATCTTGCTCGACTGGCTCGTCCAGGTTCACGCTCGCTTCCGTCTCCTTCCTGAAACGTTTTTCTTGTGTGTTAATATCACCGACCGCTTCCTGTCAGCACGGGTCGTGTCGCTCGCCAAGCTTCAACTGGTCGGCATCACGTGCCTCTTTGTCGCCTCCAAAGTTGAAGAGATTGTGGCGCCTTCTGTATCCCACTTCCTCCACTGCGCCGACTCATCCTACACGGAGTCCGAGATCCTACTTGCAGAGCGCTATGTGCTGAAGACGATCGATTGGGACCTGTCGTTCCCGAACCCAATGCATTTTCTCCGTCGCATCAGCAAGGCCGACGACTATGACGTTAAAGCTCGAACCATTGGCAAGTACCTCTTGGAGGTTGGGGCGCTTGAATGGCGGCTGTTGGCTACTCCTCCATCGTTAATGGCCGCGGCTTCGATCTGGCTAGCCCGGTTGATTCTTGGTAACCACAAATGGGTGGGTGGATGTCCTTATGCCACTCGAACGTTCCTTGATTTCTTTCACGAAGACTGCGAACTTGGCTCACTACTCCTCTTACGCTGAGAGTTCCTTACTTCCCACCGCCAACCTGATGCTGAATTACATACTAAAACCCATACGACACGAGTCGTTTCATAGGAAGTATGCCGGAAAACGCTTCCTGAAGGTAAGCGTACGCAATGTCATCCAACACTTAACTTATATCGTATGCAGGTAAGCATCTGGGTACGCGAGTGGGCACTCGAACGTTGGGAAGAGAGTACACAAGTGTCCTTGAAAGATGATCTCCCCAAGCTGAAAGCTCTCTGTCAGGCTGACCATCAACGCCTGGACGACATTGCTGAGAACGGCGATGCTGATGGGATGGAGGACGACTCATAGCTGCAGCCCGCAATCATCCTCGCTGATCCTCTTTTATTCGCGACAAATCTAGAAAATTATTCCATCGCCTGCCCATACCCTCATTGCAAGCCACCCTCACTTGCTTGCCTCACACCCCCGTTCACCCCACACCTATCTGGCCAATCATGTACTCGTGTTCATCTCCCAAATCCATCCACCTTGTAACCATTTCATGCGTTCGTGCTTGCTGAGTCCCAGCCTGAGCCAGGCCTACCGACGGAGGTTGAAGTTAAAGGTGAGTGATACAATCAATGAAGTGCGCATCAGCGATTAAAATTACCTGTTGATGCAGTTGCATTTTCACTACAGACATGGATTGCACATGATACGCTTTGTCATGTTGCTCTATCTCAGCTGTCGGATTTAGTCACCCTACTAGTACTGTATTCGTTGTCATATACCAGCTCGTAATGTCACCGTGATGTGTTCCTGTCTAGTGATCAAGCAAAGGCGCGTCGACAGTATATTGTCGGGACAACCATAGTTTATCATCTCGAGCGGCAATTGAGCTTTTCTGAATTATACATGGGTCCTTCAACAGTCGACAGCTGTGATATTAGCATGTATTTCGTATATATGGTTTGGTGATAGGCTCCACCGTGTGCAGTGATGTCGCACCACGATAGTGCAGGCTCTTCGTCGAGCACAATTTTCGCAGCAAGTTCAGAGACAGAACCCCTCCTCCAGTCGCAGTCACGTTCCCAGATAGCGAGAGAGGCTCAGCAAGATGTCGAAAATGGTTCGCACTAAAAGCGCATTCTCTGTTGTACTATCTTCTCATATCAACTGCCAGCGAACTCTACCAGGTCGTTCGTTGATGATGTGCCCGACAACAAACGACAGTTGGGTGGGTTACGTGGCTGATATATGCCCGAGTGCTCATACTAGTAATTCTTTATAGGGCTGCTCAGCGCCGTATTCCTCATCTTCAACAGGGTGATTGGAACTGGGTATGTTCGCCTTCACACTCACAGCGAGGTGCGCCGACTGTATATCCCAGCGTCTTTGCAGCACCAAGTATCATTCTCAATTCATCGGGAAGCGTCGGTATGACATTCGTCATGTGGGTTCTCGGCGCCTTGGTCGCCGCCTCCGGCACTGCTGTGTACGTTGAGTTCGGGACAGTAAGATACACTTTATGACTTCCGAGTCGCTGGCACAATTCCTCATACTGTTCGGGAACAGGGCCTCCCCCGAAGCGGTGGGGAAAAGACCTACATGGAGTATGTCTTTCGACGCCCTCCGTTCATGACCACTTGCGTTTACGCAGCGTATGGCGTGTTCGTCGTGAGTGTCTCTCCCATTTCGTTTTGCTATACTTTACTCCGAATTCATCTCAGGGTTGGATGTCCGCAGCGAGCGTGGCATTTGGAGAATGTAGGTGCTCACATTGATGTGATCACGGAGATACTGAATTTCATTCAGACTCCCTCCATGCCTTGGCTTACGAGCGGACCCCGACAAACGTCCGTATCGTGGCATTCTTGTGCTCGACGTTCTGTCTCATCGTGCACGGCGCGTTCCTCAACTTTGGTCTCAGGCTGCAGAACACACTCGGTGCGTTCAAGTTGGTAGTCTTGGTACTGGTTGCTGTGTCTGGTTTCCTGAGCTTGATCGGTGCACCCGGATTTGCTGTCGGGAATGAATATGATCAGCCTAATAACTACACATGGCACACGTTCTGGGAAGGCTCCAACTTTGGAGCCAACGCGTTTGTGATTGGGATGTATAATGTCATCTGGTGGGCAGTTCAATGTTGAGTTTCGCGGACGACACAGCTGATTAGACTAGGTCTTATATTGGGTATTCTAACGCCAACTATGCCTTGTCTGAAGTCCGCGACCCAGTTAGGACAATTAAACTCGCAGCACCGCTGGCTATGTGCCTGGTAGCGTTCATGTATGCATCTGTGAACGTGGCTTACTTCGCAGTGGTATCCAAAGTAGATATGCTTCATGGGGGTACGATCCCTGCGTAAGAGTCTCTCGTGGTTCTGTTCTACATAGCTAATCCCTACCAGCGCGTTGTTCTTCCGGAATCTGTATGGTCCTACAACGGAAAGGGTAAGCATTGTCTTCATGCCGATCTCTGAGCTTACCCTATATCACAGGCCCTCAGTGTCATAATCTCCCTCTCCATGCTAGGGAATATTCTCTCAGTTTTGTTCACCCAAGGCAGAGGTATGAGATCTTTGATTGTATATGAGCTAGATAGCTCATGGAAATGCTAGTCGTCCAAGAGTTGGGACGTGAGGGGGTCCTCCCGTATTCATCGTTCTTTGCAAGCAACAAGCCATTCAATGCACCGCTTCCTGGGCTTTTTACACAATATCTAATTTCAATTTTACTTATGGCGTTGGCACCGCCAGGGGATGCGTACCTCTTTATTGTCAACTGTGAGTACTTGTCACTGGCTCGCAGACTATTGACTCTGATAATCGGTTGCTAGACTCCTCGTACCCCCTTGCACTTTTCAACCTTCTTATATCTGGGGGGTTACTACTGTTGTATACCAATGCTTTCAAGTCATATAATTGGGACCCCCCATTCCGAGCGTACAAAATTGCAGTCGTGTTTTTCTCCCTCTCAAATATCTTCCTGGTTGTGATGCCAATGGTACCACCATCCGCTGGTCACGAGCCATACGAACATATCCCATATTATGTGAGTTGCTCGATTGTTCGGTACAGAGAGATGAAATTGATGCGCTCTAGTCGCACGTTGTCATTGCGCTCTTCGTTGGTTCGCTGGGCGTCATGTATTGGTTTATATTTTTCTGGTGGATACCCAAACGGAATGAATACACTCTGAAGCAAGTGACTGTCGTCCAGGATGATGGTGTTTCACGAAACGTCTTCAGACAGATACCCATGGAACAAGATTAGATATTTCTACACGAGTCTTGGATCTAGAATTTCCGGCACGTAGAATGTGTAGCATAACACGGATGCTTTTTCCTGCCGCTAGTGTTCCGAAGTCCGATTGGCAAGCCACATAAATCGATCCGAATCGCGTGTCCGCATTTTCCACTCAAATTTACGTGCCATACAGCTATCCACAGGATTGGTCGTCTCAGGCCTCAAATAATGCAATAGCACGCCAGTTTTTCCATTACCACCCGCATACCTTCCTTCTCACCGTCATGACTGACGACGCACACGCTGTCTCACCCGCTTTGCGTGCGGTCAAAGACATCACCTTTGGGAGTGTGCGTATTCACACATCAAAAAATCCGACGATTGTAACATGCAATAGATCGCAGGCATGACCTCCAAAGTATTGGAACACCCTTTCGATCTCACCAAAGTCCGGCTCCAGTCTCAAGTGTTGGATGCTACTGCAAGGTTCCAAGGACCCATAGACTGTCTCGTCCGGACTTTCGAAAATGAAGGTGTACGAGGACTCTATCGTGTGGGTTGTTTGTTTCGTATGTGTATAGCCATGGCCTCATGGATTTTGAAAAAGGGGCTGCCTGCACCGGTTGTAGGCGCCATGGTCGAGAACGCGAGCCTCTTCGTGTCGTATAGCCAGCTACAGCATGGCATACGATGGGTCACCGCACAATCGCCTTCTCAGGATCTCACGCTTCCTCGGCTCGCAATTGCTGGCGCCGGTGCTGGCGCAATAACGAGCTTTGTCCTGTACGTTCAACACCGTCTAAATGGCGATAAAATCTCTTGTTGAAGAAATATACTTAGGACGCCGGTAGAGCTTGTGAAGTGTAAAATGCAAGTTCAAATGCTAGCTTCAGGCATGTCTGGGACGTCTATTCAATCATCCCCTTCCGGGACCGCGGCCGCCAGCCTCGGGTCAACACTCATCAAATCCCGAGCGCTTCCCGGGCCCATCGCTGTCCTCACGTCCGTCATACGCAATGATGGTTTCCGCGGTCTTTGGCTTGGTCAAACAGGCACCCTCATCCGAGAGTCAGGCGGTGGTGCTGCCTGGTTCACATGCAAAGAATTCGTAGGGGCGCAGCTCATACAACGACGGGCGACGGTCGGAGGCACACCGCTCACTCGAATAGATATTCTTCCGTGGGAGTCCGCCGTCTCCGGGGCATGCGCCGGGGCCGTGTTCAATTTTTCGCTCTTTCCCGCGGACACGATCAAAAGTGCGATGCAGACAGAGGAGGAGCTACGCCCTCGAGGCAAGGGTGTCCCTCCGCCTACGTTCTTGGGTACGGCGAGGGCAATGTACAAGGCCCAGGGGATACGTGGGTTTTATGCAGGGTGTGGGATCACTGTTGCGAGGTCGATACCGAGTAGTGCGGTCATCTTTTTGATATATGATGGATTGAGCAAGCGGTTTCCGTAGACATTAGTAGCATGTACTACTAACAAGTTTGCGTAAGCCAGCAATACTTAACTTGACGAAAGGCGCTGAGCATGTCGTTCTCTATCATGAGACCGCAGTTGGCTCGTCGAACTGGCTCAAGGTTATCTTTCGTCGCCATCCCTCGCCATGTTGCTTTTCCTGTTTTCCAGCCGAATGCCCTCCGTTACTCGCCAGTCTCGCGCGCATATGCCTCCAAAACAAAAGTCAAGTCGACCGCGACGTTCGTTCCGGGTTCCCAGCAGCTGCTCGAGTCGGAGGAGGCACAGATCGAGTATGCCAAGGCCGAGTCCAAGATGGCCTCTGCAGTCGACTGGTTCCGCAAAGAAGTCGCCGGCTTCGAGACACGGGCCAGCGGACGCGTCACGCCTGCCCTGCTCTCGCCCGTCCGCGTCGAAGCCCGCGGCGGTCATGCAGTTAAGCTCGAGGAGGTGGCGACCGTCGGCATCAAGGACGGATCCATGTTGATTGTCACCGTGTTTGACGAACATGTTCGTGGCGCGTTTTCCTTCCTTTCCCCCCCCCTTCCCCCCCTCTCTCTCTTTTGGTGGCTGTCATGCTTGCTCACGGATATGTAGTAGAATGTGAAGGCGGTCGAGCAAGGGATATACGCTGCAAAGCTACCCAACATTGTTCCCCAGCGGCTGGACTCGCGGACGCTCAAGATACCCATACCCAAGTAGGTTCCCTTTCAAACATCTTGTACGCTCTCGATGACGCCTGCCGGCCTGTAGGCCGACAGTCGAAGCGCGAAACGCCCTCGTCTCGACAGCCCACCGAATGGCGGAAGACGTGCGTGTTCAAATCCGCAAGCATCACCAGGCCAGCGTCAAAAAGGGCAAGTACCAGAAACGCTCGATGGAACTCGAAGCGGTGCGTCGTCGTCGATCGTCATGACCGCGTTGGGGATGACCCGCGTTTTTTTGCGTGTTAGTTTCAGAAATTATCCGAAAAGCACATCGCCGAGGTCGACAAGATTCTTGCGCAGATGAAAAAGACGACTGGGAGCAAATAGATCAGTCTTTTTTTTTTTTTTTTTTTTTTTTTTTTTTTTCAGGGTGGCCAGTGCTAGCCACCAGCCACAGTCGAGACTCGTTCACGTGTATCCATAGCGCCTACTTTGCTCCATTTTCATCGTGGATAGACGAACCGGTTCAGAAACCCAGTGATTGGCTAAACGGCCACCTTGGTTCAGACAAACTCGACCATGTCGCAGATCATCATAGCAGAGCGGTACGCCAGTCAAAATTGCTAGTTTCTTCTTTTTCATGAAGGATAGTGACGCACCGCACCACGCGTCCCCAGGCTGACAACGCAAGCATTGCGTGAGGTTCCAAAGGATGCCATCATGCTATTTCAACAAGCTGAACGCTTCGTGATACTATGGATGGACCCCTTATCTCACAACAACCTACGAATTATTCAAGCGCCAAAATCCTCTGACTTCTTCATGCTCACTTTACCATTCTTCGTTTTCATTGCCAGCCAGCATCAGGGGACGGACATGGACAGAAATCGGGATATAGATATACAAGAGTAAACCAACGGGGCTGTAATCCGTGATGTAATTTGCTGTCGACAACTAATAGTGTACATGGAATGAAGGGTGTAGGATACCTGAGCAGTATATAATCCCAGAAGCCAACCCGCCAATGAGGGGTATCAGCTTGGTC
>JBBPJJ010001051.1:0-11807 GCA_038088635.1 Veloboletus limbatus
TCCTTCGCCTTCTCGTATTAGGGGTATGTTTCTCTATTCTTACGATCACATTCTTCTCTTCTCATGTGGCGATCATACTCATCTTTATATTGTTTCTTGAACTTTCTATCTCTACCACGATTTCTCTTGTAATTGTGTGGTTAGCTAATCTTCTCCTGGATTCCATCACATTCTACGCTTACGCATACTTCTTGATTAGCTAATCTTCCTTCTCATTCTATCACATTCTATGCTTACGCGTCTCTGTCTATTTAAGTACCTCACTTTCTGTACTTTCTCTTTATTCTCGATCTGCGCTATACAGTGTATCATCTTGAGTCACTCCGAGTCCCTTCGTCGTTGCCTAAGTCCTCCTCAGTCTTGCCTTCGTGTGGCAACCCCTCAGTCTTCGCTAGCATAAGAGATCAAGGAAGTGTGCCCTCTCCGTGGTAGAGGCACTACTTTGCTAGCTCCTTCGTTCTTTGTCCTCAAGAGGACGCTCAGCGTAACACCGTGCCCCTTACCTTATGCTATATAAACCCCAGTAGCACATACCATGTTCCCTATTCTTGATCTCCCTGGACCTACTCCTAGTTCCTGGATCTCCCCTGGGCTTCCTCTTGTATCCTAGTCCTAGACCTACTCTTGCAATCCTAGCCTCCTTCGCTGATTCCGAGCTCGACCCAGTATACAACCCTTTGGCTGGCATTCTATGTGTGCAGCCTACATCTTCGCATACACCATTGATGGCATTGGCCAAGGTCTCCCTTGTCCTTGTCCTCACCAGGGCTACGTGCGAGCTTACCCAAGCCCACACATAACACAGACAGTTGTTTGAGCCACTGTAAATCCACTACGTTCTCTTCTTTCGGTGCTTACTCTACCATGTACACCAAGCAAGGGGGAGTGTTGAAAATGTATCATACTTTAGTATCATACTTTACCTTATTCCGGTTGAGGAATGTCAAAAGCTAATTAAGAGTATGCCTAGAAGACTTGAGGCAGTGATACAAGCAAAGGGAGGACATACAAAATACTAATATTTATAATATAAACTAGAGTCAAATAAGTGTCCCAATGACATGTCATTTAGAAATGTCTGTAACTTACTCCCATGACAACCCAATCACATGACCAAACTAGTGTTAGAATGCCGAGAGCAGCTATGTCCATCTATCCTGCAAGCATATTATGTAATTCTTTAATGTTCTCCTGTAACTGGCCAAACTCTTCAAAATAACCCAACATTGGGACACTTTTTTGAGCCACTGTAGGTGGAGGCAAGTGAGGGGGTGTTGTAGGCGTCCCTGAGTGTGTCCCACAGGGACTTTGCACTCCCATAGTCAGCGAAGCAGTTGGAAAGATGCTGGTTGAGCTTGAGGTGAATCGCCCCAAGTGCTTTGTCATTGTTTTTGTCCCAAGCAAGACACTTCTTGTCGAAAGTCTCCTACTCAGCAGGAGTGAGCATGGCCATGACACACTGGCCTTACCTGGTCATGATGGTGGGAGCCTGGGGATGGAAGTGGGTCATTTTCTGGTACAAACCTGTGAAACGGAGGTAGGCCTCCATTTGCTGTGCCTAATATTTGTAGTTGAAGCCGGTGAGGATAGGAAGGTCTTTGATGGAAGAGGATATGGTTGGTTTTCTGGGATAGAATGTGTTAGCTCAGTTGGAAATGTAGAGTTAGGAGAGCAGGGTGGCTATGTCGCTGAACAACGTTCCAGAGCCAGGAAACCAGAGGGACATAGTCTCCTCCTGTTCCGTCGTCTGAGTGATCATGCCAGAGAGTGCTTCCACATCATCTGGTGCTCGCCTTGTTCAGGGCAGAGCAGTTGTTGACCTCAGAGGAGAGCATTTCCATGTTGTCCTCATCACTAATCACATTGCAGGCAGGCTGCATCGCATGTCTTTTCAGATGGCGAGCAGAGCTCATAACCTGTTGCAATGGCATTTTCCCTTTGCAGGGAGCTGGGAAGAGCCATACAGACAAGTCTTACACACCTGGAGAGATGTGATGATGGTTGAGAGTCAAGAGTGATTGTAGTCAGCTAATGTTATTCATACTCAGCTCCTACTTATAAAGTATACAGGCAGGTATCTTACTAAGCTTACTACTAAGTGTCAGATAGGAGTATGATACATTTTCAACAAGTGTGACCCTCACCTGAGGCTGAGGGCCTCATGGTGAAGTCACCATAGTATTGTTGGTGAAGAGAATTAAAGGAAGATATCATCCGGCACTAGCAAGGTCAGTGATGGTGGAGTGGATGCTGAGACTGTGTGTACTGTCGAAATTTGCATTCATGTGGACCTCCTTCCCAGATATGTAAAGGATTTGGGACAAAGGGGTGGTGACAGTGGCAGTTGTAGGGGTCGGTGCAACCAAATCAAAGGCCTTCTTTGCCAGTAGCTTGGAATTGGAGGACATAGTCACATATGTGGCCACCCATTTCTGAGCCATCGAAGTGCTAAGAGGAGGCATGGCAGCAACAAGAGTAGGAAGAGGTGGAAGCAGGATTTTGTCAATCGTGATGTTATAGTGACTCCAAAAAGTGTTACAATAATTTACCTCAAATCAGAGTGTGAAGTGCCCTGCAATCACCCATGGGAATTCCGCATCGCATTGGTGGGACCAAACACAGTACAACCCCCTGGCTACAAATCAATCCCTAGGTCATGTGATGTGGCTCAGGGGCTGCAAAGATATGACACTTTTCAAACAGCAACACCATTGTAACAGTTTTTGGACTTTTGTAACACAGGTATATATTAATACTTGGTATATCCTCCTTTGGCTTTAACCACAGCCTGGACCCTCCTTGGCATGCTTTCAATCAACTTTTGACACTCCTCAGCTGGTATTCCCTCCCATACCTCCTGAATCCTCTCCCATAACTCAAGAATCCCATTAGAAGGGTGTTCATACTCTGCCAGCCTTCTCTTGAGGTAATCCCAAAGGTGTTCAATGGGGTTTAAGTCAGGAGACTGTGCAGGCCACACCATAGTCTCAAAATCCTGCTCTTCTAGCCACTCCTTCACTTTTCTACAGGTATGCTTGGGGTCATTGTCTTGCTGAAAGATGATGTCAAAAGGATTAAGACCATAATACTGCAGAGTATTCAGTAGATCATCCTTCAAAATCTGAAGGTAGAGGTCTCCATCCATCCTACCATCAATCTTAGCAGCATAGCCAACTCTCTGCCAAGTCATACATCCCTATACCATGACAGAACCTCCTCCAAATTTGACAGTGCCTTGCACTAGCCTGTCACTAAGGCTCTCACCTGGCTTTTTCCATACCCATTTGCATCCATCTGACCCTAGGCGATTGATTTTGGTCTCATCAGACCATATAACCTTCTTCCAGTCCTCTATAGTCCAATCCTTGTGAGCAATAGCAAAGTCTAAGCAAGCCTTGTGATGCTTAGCAGAGAGTAGAGGGTGTTTGGACTTGACTACAGCCTTCATTCCAGATTTTTTCAAGTGATGGCAAATAGGGTTAGAATGGAGAGGTTGGTTGATGATATTAGAGAGTGTTTTGGTCACCTGGACAGCATTCTCTGCCTTGTGGATGGAGATGAGCTGAATAGCATGTTGAATATTGGTAGAGGAAAGCTTGGTGTTATGTGTGGGCCGGGTAAGCTTGCACGTATCCACAAGGTAACTAGGACTGGGGCTATGACTAGGACTTGGGAAGGCCTCTTTGGAGGAACCTTTACTGAGACTGAGGGACTAGGGGACCGAAGTCAATGAGCTCGCTGGGCAAGACTAAGCGTAGTATTGTGGAGCTCAAAGTTAGAGAATACAGGTCGTGCTAATGGTGTTTATATACCTGCGATAAGTGAGCATGGACCAAGATTGAAAAAGGAAAAAGAACAAAAAAGGACAGAGATAAAGAATAGTATGGAATACAATGGAAACGGAAAGAACCCTGTTGAAGGGCAGAAAATAATGAGGCTATGTATGACTCAGTCAGGTGAGTCATTGGAAGGCCGAAGAATCGGAGAGAAAGAAATGTATGTAATCCTGATGATGAGTGAAAGGTGAACCCATAGGTTACCATGAAGGAGTCATTGAGGAAGGTAAAAGAGATGGTGAAAAGAAATGAAAAGAAAGAGTAAAACGTAACATTACCCTCCTTGTACGTCTTGAGTCACCGATGAGAGCCAGTCTTGAGGGACACATACGTGGTGGGGTTGTCTAGAGATCAAGGGAATAGGCACTGGGAGAGCCAGTGATGTTTGCATAGGCAACATCATCCCATACGTCGTCGACATGAGCATCATTATCAGGAAGAGGAGAGATGGGGGAGACAGTGCGATGATGACGAGGGGTTGAAAAGCGAATGGCTGGTTGTGAGAAGTGACCTGAAAGGGATTGTTGGGTCACAGAAGAACCTGAGGATGAAGACGACGTTGGGCGACAGGGTGGACGGGGGCAAGGTTAGCTCGGACAGCAGACCTGAGCATGGCCCGGAGCCCATATGAGACACAATGGACACTGGTATTGGGGACATTGGGCATGATGATGACCCAGTTGATGACATGCAAAGCACACTTTGGAGTACCGAGGGTGGTTGGGAGGGAGAATCAGTCAACCACCAAGTTTGGCAAGCCACTCATCGGTGTGGGCCAGGGATGCCTCAACGGCTGGGTCAAGGGGAGAAGAGGAGGCACTAGGGGTGGAGTGAGAGGAGTATGGAGGTGGTTGAACCCCTTGAGCAAGAGCAAGTTCACATGTATACCGTTCTATGTCAGCCAGGAATTTGCTGATGTGGAGCTGGTATCCCATGGTGACAAGGGTTCCTCGTAAGTGATCTCGAATGTCGCACAGCACTCCCACAATGAGGGTGATATGGGCATCGGGGTTGGTGGAGTTGTTCCAGACGATAAGGTCAATGCGTTTGGTTTCTATCAAGGCCTTATAGAAGCCCAAGAGGGGGGATCCGTAATCAAGATGACTGGTAGCTGGAATAGCTAGCCGGGAGTCTGTGATACAGTGGAGGAGGACTTGTGCGTATGTGTCATCTGACATATCAGAGCAGAGATGATGAGACACTGGGGGAAGAAGAACTGACAAAATTGGCAGGTGAGAACTAATAGGGTGAGTCACGAAAAGGTCTGGCGTATCTAGCTCGGGTCTCACCACCCTCCAGGCATCATTGGGGTTCTCTCCCCACCCAGCTTGCGCGATTGTGGAAATGGAGTCATTTGTCTCCTCTACTTCTGAGTAATTGTGGAGTTGGAGATGTATTTGGTTGTTGGTGGTAACGAAAGAGGATGGCGATGAGGAGGTTTCCTCGATGAGTTCTGGGACGGGAGAAACAGATCAAACAACGTAGGTCATACCCATGGTGAAATGAAGAAAAAAAAGAGGGATTTCAAAAAGTGTGGTGAAACGGACAGTAATTGTAGTGGCAGAAGTCAGTGTGTTCTAAAGGATGGGAACTTGGGACTTTGTAGCGAAAGCGAAAGGTAAAGTGAGATAACTTTTCTTTGGGGATGAAGTCAGACATAAAATTGAAAAGGAAGGAAAGGATGGGGAGTTTCAGAGCTTGTGACATTTTTTATAGTTGGCCAGTCATGCTGCGGAGTCTTTCAAGTCCCACTCGGGAACCCACGAGTCTTCTTCGGCGGTGTATCCTTTCCATCTGATCAGGAAGGAGTGGTGTGCTGTGGAACCCCTATGGCATTGGATCTCTTCAATTTCATATTCTTCTTCTCCTTCTATTAGATCTGGTGGTGGCTGTGGGAAATTCTGTCCGTAAGTGTCGTTTTCATGGTAGGGAGATAGAAGAGAGGCATGGAATACGGGATGAATTTTCCATGTTGTAGGAAGACGCAGTTGATATGTAATTGGTGAAAGGACTTTAGTGATGGTGAACGGTCCTTCTCGTTTTGCAGCAAACTTGGGATTAGCTACAAGGCATTTCAAGTTTCTTGCTTCTAACCATACTCGTTTGCCGAGTTTGAACGGGGTAAACCGTTGTTTTGATCTAGCTGCCATAGTTTGCCAAGCAAATTTGTGGGTGGCGAGAGCTTCATTTCGTGTGGCCGTGAGAATTGACAACCGTTGATTGACTGCCGGAAGGTCTGATGATGGGAGAACCAAAGGTAGGGCTTGGAGTTCGAAGCCCATCATGAGAAAGAACGGTGATTTCCCTGTGACCAAGAGGGGGCGATGATTGTGCGCAAATTCAGCCATTGCGATGTGATTGGCCCACATTGTTGGTTCGTTCCCACAGAAAATCCATAAATAAGTTTCTATTTCCTGGTTCACACATTCCGTTTCTCTGTCAGTCTGAGAATGGTAGGCGGTGGAGATAGCGAGTTGGTAACCAAGAAGTCTCCCCAACTCCCTCGCAAAGGAAGAGGCGAATTGGGGACCTCAATTGGAGATAACCTTCTCATAGAGGCCAAATCAGGTAAAGACGTGAGTAAAAAACAGTGAGGCGATGCCTTCGGCGGTGATGGTGGTTGTAGTGGGGCAGAGAATTACCCCCTTCGGCAGCCCATGGTCGACCATGACTAGGAGAGCGTCAAAGCTGGTGGAGGAAGGAAGACCAGTGATGAGATCGCAAGAGACCTGCTGGAAAGGACGGGTGCAGGTGGAAGGGATAGGAATGAGTGGAGGACAGGCAAGGTGAGTGTTAGATTTATTCCGTTGACAGATGGCGCAACCAGCAACGTAGTGGTGGATATACTGGGCTAAGCCTGGCCACCAGTATTGGGCAGCGACCAGCTGACGAGTTTTGAGGTATCCCGGGTGTCCTGCTGTTTCATGATCGTGGCACCCGGACACGATGGAATGCTCGAGAGCATCGTCACATAGGATATACAGGGGACCCTGATAATAGAGTTTGCTGTCTGTGTAGGACCAATCAAAAGGAACACAGATAGCCGAAGAGCCGGGGAGAGGCCAGGGATGAAGCCAGTCGAGGACAACTGGGTCAGAGGTGGAGGCCTTGCAAATTTGGTGATTGAGGGCGGTATCAATGAGATTTACAAACAAAGAGTCGGGGAGTAGAGTGACATCAGCATTGTCAGGGGGAGTGTCAGCAGGAATATGATCAGGGCATCAAGAGAGAGCGTCAGGGCCAGCAAGCAATTTACCAGGGACATGGTCGATGCGAAGATTGAAGTCCTGGAGATCCAACAGCCAGCAAGCATGACGTCAATTGAATAACTGAGCCTGGCGAAAATAAGTCAGATTTTTATGGTCAGTAAAGACCTGAATTGGTGATGAGGAGCTGATGAGGTAGTGGCACCAGGCACACAAGGCATGGAGGATTGCCAGAAGTTCCCGATGGTGGATATTGTAATTTTGTTCAGTGGGTGCGAGAGATTGGGAAAGATAAGAACAGGGGTGCCACTCCCTGTTAGTGTCAGATTGCAAAAGAATACCACCAGTCGCCCATTTGGAGGCGTCAGTGGCGATGGCAAAGGGTTTAGTCAAGTCAGGAAGTTGGAGGACGGGTTTAGACAGAAATTTCTCTTTGAGCAAGTCAAAGGCGGACTGGCAGACCGGGGTACATTCCCATGGAACAGTCTTCTTGGTGAAATCGAGCAGTGGATGGGCAATAGTAGAGTAATCACGGATAAAACGATGATGGAAATTAGCGAATCCGAGGAATGAACGGACTTCTTTAAAGTTAGTAGGTGCTTTCAAAGTGGAAATACCGTCCAACTTGACCGGGTCCATTTCTAATTGACCAGGTTTGACGATCATTCCTAGGTATTTGACCTCAGATATGTCAAAGACGCATTTTTCTAGTTTTAGATGCAGGTCCAGTTTGGTCATGCGTTGAAAGACTCGTTTGGTGTTTCGTTCATGGGTGTCTTTATTGGGGGAGTAGATTAGTAGGTCATCCATGTAAATGACCAACCATCCTTCCACGATCATGTCATGGAATGAGTCATTCATAAAACGCTGAAAGGTAGCAGGAGAGTTATGTTTGACAACACGCAACGCGGAGGCGATTTGGATTACTCACATTGTTGAGGTGTTTGGAGCTAAACGAGGTTGAGGCAGACGATGGTTGTGGTTTAGGAACAAGAGTGTTATTCGAACTCAGACGTTGAGTTCGAATCTTATATAGTGACATGTGATGTACGATTATATAAGCTACTCTAAGTAAAAGAAATAGAATAGAAATAGGAGCGAAGGCAGCTGAGTAATAGCGCGTTCAACAAGTTAGTCATGCCAAAGAACATAACCATAGGTTCAAACAATCCCCTATGCATGATGAATGCTGCCTTCCATTGATCGCCATCTTTGATGTAAACATTGTTATACCCCCACCATACATCAAACTTGGTAAAGTGTTTCGCCGTCTTAAGTTTGTCGATTAGATCGGTGATGAGTGGTAGGGGGTACACATCGCGGATGGTATGGTCGTTTAGGTAGCGATAATCTTGGCAGGGACAGAGTTTGCCATCCTTCTTTTTGACGAAGAAGAATGGCGAGGCCTGTGGGGAGTTTGAGAGGCGGATCTTCCCAGATTTGATATGTTCGTCAATAAAATCATCGGCTGCTTTGGTTTCGTCAGTGGATAATGGGTAGAGTTTACCAATTTTAGGGGTAAAGGAATCCTTCAGGTTGATTGCATGATCATATGGCCGAACTTGTGGTAAAGTTCCGGCTGCAACCTCAGAAAATACCTGTTGATAGTCTTGATTTGCCGTTGGGAGAGTCACTTTCAGTTTGTTGACTAGGTTTTGTATGGCTAGATCTGTTGATGTAGTATAACCCTTTACCATAGCTGGAGATAAGCATCTAGAGAAATGCATGGGTACCAGGTACCCACAGTGGGTCTTGGGTATGGGTATCTGTGGGTATGGGTCTGGGTAGCCATTTCTGTACCCACAGTAAACCCAAGACCCATGGCCATGGGTATGGGTACCCATGGGAAATTTTTGCACAGCATGTACATGATAGCAACCTGAGACTCAGAAGTCGGCAATGCTGACAGTACATACATGACATGTGATAATGGCTTCTCCATTCCAGAGACAAACAATCTATTACAACATGCATGCTTCACAGAACCCAAACATTTTCATCTCATAAGCTCCTCCTACGATCCTATCCCAGCACTATGAGTAACAAGCGCATCTCACGTCCAACAGAAAAGGTCATTGCCAATGACCAAGCCTATAAAGGCAAGCGACGATCAAGCTTAGACAGCAATAATGTGGCAAAGAAGCAGCGGGGCAACAATGGCCAACTAGCCAATGTGTGCAGCAATGCCACGGCTGAATCAAACAACAGGTCATTGAATAGTGAGGATGACACCGAGGAATCGTCCGAGACTGAGCTAGGTGACCTAAAGCTCTTCTCGTCAGCCTTGACTCGTTGCTTACAATAAACAAGAACATATGATGATGGATTGGACATCCATCCCCCATTTATGTGTTCTTTTCCCCCATACCTGATATCAAGTACATTGATGGATGTCGCTGCCATGTTTTCAACTGCCTTGGAAAGGGGTGCAAACAAGAGCGATAAAGTATCAACCAGCAATATGCGAAAGCATGTCAAGGCCTGTTGGGGCAAAGATGTCATGAATGGTATTAGCAAGACGCCAAATCTTGATGGTGCACGCAAGGTTGTCACTAGATATCAATCCAATGGGTCCATTGAGTCCACATTGGAGATAAAAGGAAAGGCGTCTTACTCTAACCGCCAACACACAAAGGTGGAGACGCGGTACGTGGTACCGCACTGACTATACAGAGATATCATAACGCGATTTCCTAGAGTTGAAATAATACAATGGGTGGCTGAAAACCTCCGCCCGTTCGATATCGTAAAGGATCGTGCATTTCAGTCCTTGATGAAGATGGAACGACCGGAATATTACATACCACATCCTAGCACCATATCTCGGGACCTTAAAGTCTTGTTTGGGCACACGTGCAATCGGATGGCTAAAATGTTATAGGTGTGTCTCATTATTAGCAGTGACAGGACATATGAACGAAAGACTTACTAGAAATATGACGGGGAGCTGAACTTCACAACGGACTGTTGGACATCGCCAAACCACAAAGCGCTTGCGGCATTCTCGGTCCACATGGCGGTCAACGGAAAAGCTTGTTCGTATGTGCTAGATGTCGTTGAGGTAGCAAGGGTATGTGCAAATGAGGATTCTTACCATGCTGAGACTAAAATAAGATTAGTCTCATACCGGCCAGAACCTTGCTGAAACATTCGCAGACGTGCTAAATGAATTTGGTATATCAGACAAGGTGCGTCGTCAAGAAAACGGTAGAACGTACCTGATAGAAACAAGATCCTGGCGGTCACGGCTGATAATGCGACCTCAAACGACATACTGATAGAGCGGTTGGGAGACATGGTTGCGCACTTCGGCAGCAAGACGAGCCGCGTGCGATGTGTGCTGCATGTCACCAATTTAGTAGCGAAGAGCTTTTTAAAGCCGTTTGACTCACCAAGGACGAAAAGGAACAAGGACAGAAGGACAAACTTCAGGATGGAGACCAATTTCCTGGACTTGAGTGATGATGAAGAGTCGGATGCCGTAGATGTCGAGAGCAGTGACAGTGGAGATGACGACAACACTGAGGGTTGGATTGACGAGGTTGGGGAGTTGACCGATGATGAGCAAGCCGAGCTCAAGACGGATGTACGACCACTGAAATCAATCCTTGTCAGAGTGGGTAAAAAGCATTGGGAACGAAACGTACTGATCTAAATTTCCATAGGTACACCGGCTCGCTATCAAAATCATCCATTCCACAACCATACTGCTCCCAGCGTGGAAACAGACCGTCAAAGACTTCAAGTTGCCAATCAAGATGATCCCGCGTGATGTCACTACTCATTGGAATTCGACGTTCGACTTGGTTAACTTCGCGCTCCAGTATCGTGACCCGATCGATGCGATTACCGATAAGTGGAAGCTTGGGCTGACATCCTATAGCCTCAACAGCCATGAGTGGACGTTGGCCGCTCAATTGAGAGACGCTCTCAAGGTGCACGCCATGCTTACTCATCAAACGTGACCGTAACAAGTCACAGGTCCTCAAGGATGCAACGTCGTACTTCTCTCGTGAAACTCCTAATCTCGCCATGGTGATCCCAGCCATGGATTTCATCAACAAATCCTTCACAAACACCTCCCTCGACAAGCACAAAGTGGACCAAGCCATTCGAGCTGCTATTCGTCTGGCAAAGCGAACACTCAACCACTACTACTCGCTCACGGATGCATCGGACATGTATCGCATTGCATTGGGTAAGCCCTGTATCTGCTAAATCATGTATATCATATCATTGTATGATTTGTAGTGTTACATCCTTCCCACAAGCTCCGATACATCCAAAAAGCTGGGTGGGAGGCTACCTGGATCGAAACCGCACGCAAACTCATGCGCGATGCATTCGAAGACTCGTATGCAACACACTGTGTACACATGGAGCCCTACAATGGATGCTCAGACTCTACCGGCTCTGGAAACAATGTACATTCTGTCATTTATTTTGCTGTTTTATTGCCAATGACATGCACTTATTGAAGGTGCTGCGTGATGACGATACAAATATATTTGAAAATCTGCTGATTCTCAGTACAGAGCAGGCTCATCCAAAGGACAAGCTTGACACCTACCTTGGTACTGAGACTGAAGATCCCCAACACCTCAAACATGTGCTCCAGTAGTGGTACGACCATCGTTTCACTTATCCATGCCTCTCACGCATGGCGTTAGATTATTTGACAATTCCTGGTAAGTGGTACTACAACTGGAACAATATAAGTACTCATTTGCTATACCAGCTACATCCGTTGATGTTGAACGCCTTT
>JBBPJJ010001053.1:0-11799 GCA_038088635.1 Veloboletus limbatus
ATGGTATGTTCATTGAGATACCGGTAATCTTGGCAGGGGTGGAGTCTGCCATCCTTCTTTTTGACGAAGAAGAAGGGTGATGCCTGGGGAGAGTTTGACGGTCGTATTTTTCCTGCTTTGAGGTTTTTGTCGAGGAAGGACTCTGTCGCCTTCTGTTCATCGGGAGTAAGTGGGTAGATTTTGCCAATCTTTGGTACGAAGGAGTTGGTAAGGTTGATCTCATGATCATATGGTCAAGACGGGGGAAGGTGGTTAGTGGCTTCTTTTGAAAAGACGGAAGCGAAATCTTTATAAGCCGCCGGCAGGTGCACTTTAGGTTTCTCTGCTGCTATAGCTAACTCGGTGGCAGTCATGAGTTTGGCAATGCGGGGGTCTCCTTTGGGGATGAGTTTACTTCCCACGCGAAGAATACAATGGATGATTCAGTTGTCATTGGCCCGGACGAGGTATTGCTGTTCAGACTCGTAATCTAAATAATCGTATAACCGGGCTTCGTGTACCGAGTCAACGTGGATGTGGTTTGGAGGAGGGTCTTCACGTGGTTGATATCGTTGATATCTTGCTGATTCTAGATGAACGTCGTCGTTGTGAAGAGCGACTAGTTCTTTTGATTGGTCGGTTCCCTCATCGATGGAGAGGACTTGTTTGTGCCAGTCAATTTTGGGGTTGATGGCCTTAAGCCAGGGGAGACCGAGGATCACATTTTGATGTCCACAGTTCATGACATAGAATAAAACCTTGTGTGCGATCCCATTGATGTGGGAAAACAGGGTGGTGGTGAACCGTACTCCTTCCTTGAAGGTTGGTTCCTGGTTGAGGTTGGTGACATGGATGGGGAAAGAAAGGCAAGTGGTGGGGAGGTGATGTTTCTTGACGAAGTCCCAATCGATACAGCAGATGTCTGCTCCGCTATCAACGAGGGCCTTGGTTTCGACGGTTTGCAATGTGCGGGAAGGGACAATGAGTTCAAGGGGAACGATGATAGATTCCTTCGTGGTGGTAGATACTAGTACAGGGGCACATTGTAGGGAAGAGGGAGTGGGTTGCGTCGATCGAGACTCCCGAGCTAAAAACCCTTGTTTGGAACAGAGAACCCGACCTTCTTTACAGTCGGCGTTGTTTCGTCGTCATCCAGCTCAATCAAATTTGCTGTGGCTTCATGGGTGTGCTGTATGCGGGGACGAGGGTTGGTTTGGGGAATCTTTGGGAAGGTTCGACATGTGTCTGTGGAATGTCCTGTTTTTCTGCAACGGAAACATCTTTTCTCCTGGATGCAGCGTTTTCGTTCTTCTGGGGTGAGCTTGGGAGGAAAAGGGGCGGTGATTGCATCTACATCTATAGCATTAGGATCTCTAGCCGGGGTGGTGTGTTGCGGGGTGGAAAAAGGACAGAAGGTGGAGGAATGGTTGTGAATCTTGGCAAGATCCTGTGCTCGTTCCCATTGGGTTTGGAAATGAATTGCTTTCTCGTACCACTGGTCTATTTTGGTTGGTACGGTGTCCATGGACATGATGCGACGCATGAGGGATGGGGGGAGTCCTGCAGCGAAGTAGCTAATGAGGACTCTTTCGTCTTTGATTCCTGAGAGGACGACGTCATTGCGGAATTCTGTGACAAAAAGATTAAGCTTCTCTCCCCAAGTTTCTCCTTTTCCTTTTGGGGAGGAAACTCGTCGAGTGGAGAGACGGTTGATAGCATTGTTCTGGGTGTCAACATGTTCGAATGCAACCTTGCATTCTTTGATGAAGTCCTGGAAGGTTCCAAAGGATGAGGCAGCTAACGCCTTTTGGCAGAAAGTGGATGCCCAGGTAGCTGCGGTCCCTTCTTTCATATGGGAGAGGGTGAAGGCAACTTTTCCTTCGGAGTTGTATACATCCTTGTTCACCATGAGATAGGTGCAGATTGAGTCAAGCCAAGGAATGGCTTTTTCATATGAGCCGTTGAAAGAGTCTGGGGTGCCGAGACGGAGTTCCACTGGTTTGGAAGAGGTCATGGTGATCGGCTGAGGGGTTGGTAAGGAAAAGGTGGGTTGTTGTGCAACAGGGGTTGGGGATAGTGGAGTTTGGGCACGAGGAATGCGAAGAGCACTCAAGAGATGATGTGATAACACTGTTGCGTCTAGGGTAGACTCTGCTGAAGGAATGGGGAGATCTTCTTTGTTGTCGAAGAGGGCTAGTTGTCCTTGACTAGGTGATGGTGAGGACTCAGTATCTGTATTGTCGGGTTGTTCCTGATAAGCAATGGTTGGGCTAAAGAGCCGGGCAGGGATTCGAGGTCGTGGAGCTATGGTGGTGATCTACCCGGTGGTAGTCGTTGTTGGTAGAGCTTAGACCTTTTGTTATGGTTGGCCCGGGTAGGGACAAATGTAGCCTTGCAAAGGTTCAAGGACAAGGATTGTTACAAAGAGACGATGAACAAAGAGGGCTCGCCTAAGGGTTCTTCCCATAGGTTGACAAGGAGGCTGCCTTGGAGAATCGGCAGGAGCTTAGCGAGGATGTCCAATGGGACCAGGTCAAGGAATGAAGTTGCTAGTAGATTGCACAAGGAATACAAGGTATATCACAAGGAGGTCTAGGCTAAGGAGTATGGATGGGAGACGAGGGTTTATATACCCGAGTCGTAGAATATGGTGGAACTCCTTGGAATGTCTATGAGTAAGCAGAGAAGGTCATGGAATGTCAAAGAAGGAAACATGAGCCAATGGCGAAAGAAGAGCAGAAGGTAAGGGCCAATGGCAAAAGAAGAGCGCTTGGTAAGCGCAATGGAAATCGATGGAATCCTATGGAAGGATTGGTAATACAGCTGTGTCATGTGACACTAAATAAAGGTGCAAGAAAGACGAGAGAAATAAAGGGGAAGGGAAATCGTAACAGTCAGAACATCACCCCTAATAAAGCAGAGGGTTATTTTCGGGCATCTGGGTACATTGTATAGCGTGTCGGATGTTCTGTAGTGTTTTTGGACTTGTTTTTATCTCTCGTCGATGCAATCAATATGTGCACAATGTTGTTCTATTCATTACGTGCAAAGGTCTGACTACTTGAGCTAGCTACATAAAATCAGACTGCGGTTCTTCGTCTTCGTCAACAGTAAAGCCACACAGAACAGGGAGCCACTGCTTCTGTATGTCACAATGATAAAAAAGATCATAGTCCCAGCCTGCATCATCGTCATCAGTTCATACCGGCGACCCATTGAATGTCATGCCACCTCCGCTGTGAAATTTCTTCTGATAGAATAGTTTCTTCCTTGCTGGTGACTCCTCACTGGCCCGATCATCACTAGCATCTGATGTCACCATATTGCTTCATTTTCGCTTCGCCTCAGGTCCATTCCATCACACCATACTTCTATTTTTCAAGCGAATGACATCACCCGCAGAAATGCCAAGACTAGCAAGAAGCTTGTCATCAACATCCAGAAGGATGTCTGGACCAATACCATTGAGTTCCAGTGAGGTCTTGTATGTTAGCGCATGACGGACGCCCAGGTGCGTCTCAGCGTACTTGAGGTAGCGTGTCAAGTGGAATGAAGATGGAATAAGCTCTGACGTGGGAGCAGTCCTCTGGCGACTCGGTGTCTGAGGAGTGAGTTGATGTCAGGAGCAGGCATTGGGGATGGCGGTAGCAGTGGCAGTTGCAGTCTCTTTGCATGGATGGTCGAGGCTTTATTTGCAGGGTCGAACGAGTCAATGTTGGATGGAACATGTAGGGTAGCTTGACCAGCCTCGAGTGCACGAGCCCAATCAAGGATCACCCATCAGAGGCATAGGTCCAAAAGGCCCTACATATGTGAACCCATTGTCGTGCTCATTTTTGTACTTTTGCTGAAGCATGATGCGCCACTGACCCAAGCGGCTATCCCAGTCGCTTTTGGTAGTACCAGATTTATCCTAGACAATAGTTAGTTTCATATATCATATATTGAATAAAAATATACAAACAGCTTTGGGAGATGCTTCTGAGGCCGTATTCTTGGAGCCAGAATGTGCTCGGGGCAGTTTCTGAATGTTTCACATGTCAATGAGGATCTTGACGACTGCTGGCTTGCTTTCATTGATTTTCACCACCATTTCCCTGTAGTCGGCAACGTTATCAACGTTGATCGCATCTGCAACATGTTGTCTACATTTGCTGTGAGTCTGAGTCGTGTAATGAATGAATAAAAGCATACCCTTTTATATTCGGTAGAGTGTATCTAAATGAATAGTGTTTCTTTGCGGTGAGCTCATAGTCATCCTGGCCATGCTTTTCGAGCATACTCCACAAAAACTCGGTATAATTTGAGGACTTGATGGCAAATGAAAGTTCCTTCATTTTCATTGTCTTCTCTTCCTTTGAGGTAGCTTTACCTCAAAGCATTTTCTTGGTCTTGTAATAGACAATCAGTGACACAGAGAATACCTGTTCATTTTCTGAGTTCTCCTCAGGTTCAGGCATTGGGGATGGCGACGGCATGGTGATGTGAAAAAAAAGCCACTAGTACAACACTAGTACTACTACCAATACGTAGCTAAGTTACATTCGGGGTCCTGAACATGTGATGACACGTGATGACCCAAAAAATGCAAACAGTTTGGTCAAATTCCACAAACTTTTGGAAACCACTGTAAGTCCTCAGAAGTCAACACAGAGGCAGAGTGAACCATCTTTCTTGCAGACAAAGAGAACTAGAGCTGCATGAGTGCAGGAGGAAGGACAAATGAACCCATTGGCTAGGTGTTCATCCAGAAATGAGCAGAGTGATTCCAACTTGGAGGTGGAAAGGAAATAGGTAGTGCCAAGGGGAGGAGAAGCTCTATCCTCCAGATTGATTCTAAGATCATGCTTGTGATGTGGAGGGAGTATAGATGCCTTGGCTTTACTGAAGACATCCATGAGGTCATGATATTCCAGAGGGACATCAGAAAGATCGACTTTTTGGAGTTGGCAGGCAGAGCAGAAGCAGAGCAGAGATGGCTCTCCTGGAGCTGCAGGCTAAACTGTATGGAACCTTCCGAGTAACAAGCCAATGTGAAAGTGGGGGCATTGGTTATCACAATGGGCGGAGCCTTGTGGTTGGAGTGACATGGTGAATTGGGGGGTGTGGAAGCAGCCAGAGGCAGAGATGCCACAGGCTGCAAAGGGGAGCTTGGGGTGATTAGCATTGGAGACTTGGATGAATGGAACACAATACTGTTCAAAACCCAGTCAATCGACAGATTGTAGCAGGTGGCCCAGTTATGTCCCAGAACAAGTGAGCAAGAACCATCTAACGAAGTAACATAAAACGTCATTGGAGTGATATCACCAGTTGAAAACTGAATAGGAAGATCTATAGCCTGAGTAATTGTAAAATTGGAAGTGCCATCAAATAAACAGAGAAAAAGCAGAGGTATGAAGTAAGTAACAAGATTGTTCTGAGTAACAAAGAACAAATCTACGAAACAATCAGACAAACTGAAATCTAACAATGCAGAGAACAAAGATATATTGTAAGTAGGTAGTGAAACAGAAAGCATAAAAGATCGAGAATCTAACAGAGTGGATGCATTGAGATGGATCTCCTGAGAAGTATGAGCAGAGTCAATGCAGCCTTCAATCTGTGTGGAGTCTGAGAGGTTGTGGCCTATTTTTTTGTCTCTGCCCAAGATGAAACCTCTGGTGTGGCTACCAGAGTTGTGGAGGCTGCATGGGCTTTAGCTGCATGGGAAGTGGCTTTTGGGAATTTATTAGCCATATGACTACATACTCTGCAGAACATGCAGAGCTTGTTGTCGAAGTGGTACTTTTGTTTAGCAGCAGTGAGCTTGCCATCTTTCCCAAGCTTTGACTTGTAGTCATCAGATTTGGCAGATGTGGAGGTGGTTGCAGACTTTCCTTTGGAATCTTTTGACTCCTTGGAACTGCCAGAGTTACTACCAAAGTTGGATGTGGAAGCGGAGGTTTTGTTGGAGGTGGTTTTAGTGGAAGATGACAGGTTGGTAAAGGGCTTCGTTTGTCAGGACAGTTCTGACTTGCATTCCCAATAGTATGCATCAATGGCTTGCACAAGCTGATAGAGGTTGATGAGAGTTGAGGGTTTTCCAACACAAGATACCTCATCTTTGATGCAGTCAGGAAGTCTGTTGTAGAAGTGATGGCAGAGTGTGCCCTCTCTATATCTGCACACTTGCAACACAATTCTGTTAAACTCGATGACATACTTGTTGATGTGCTGACCATCCTTCATAGTCAGATGATCAAGCTGATGCTCCAAATCTCTGACAGGATCATGCAGTCCAAAATTGGTCTGGAGCTCATAAATGAACTCCTTGTAGTCTTCCATCCATAATAAATGGAGTAAGGGGTCTTTCATCTGAAGAAGGTCAGGCTCAAACCATTCCAGTGTCATGCCCTTCAGGTACAACTGCATAAAGGTCACTTTAGCATGGTCAGTACTAAAAACTTTAGAGTGGTCCTGGAAGTTGAGTTTGCATTGAACCAAGAAAATGTGGAGTTTGTGAGGGTCCATCCCATCAAACTGATCTAGTTCTTGGACTTTGATGTACTGTGAAGGTTCGGAGGTGAAGCGATGAGTGGAAGAATGAGCAAGCTTGCCAATAGCACTGGCTAGCTGCAAGAGGATGTAGTGAGGGATGTGCTCATGGTCATGATCAGAGTGATCAGAGTTAGAGTCATCTCCAGCATTGGAGCTGTGGTTGGGAGGATTATCTCCAGGTTCATCATTACCCTAAGGAGGAGGTGATGGAGGCAGCTGAGGTGTCGGGGGTTTTGGAGGGTCCTCCTTATTGGTTGGGGTGTGGACTGACAGTGCCCAGCCTAGCCCTGCCCAGGAGGTGAGCTTTCCTGAGTGTTGTCCTTGAGCTTGGTGATATGAGCACTTAGTGGAGGAGACAGTGGTGGAGGTAGTGTTGTGGAAGCCAGCTTACACATAGCTGGATGTAGCTGAGCATCATATTGTGGCAGCTCCAATTTCAGGCTACGCAATGACTAAGCTGCTATGCAGCCACCCATGTTTTACAATTCTTCAATAGCATCATCACCAAGTGTCATGACTCACCATTCACCAAGCAATGAGTGTCACACCCCCTCACTCAAGCAACATGCCACTTGCTCTTCATGGGACCCCAGTACATACTTGCAGCTCAACCATTGGACATCTTGGTAAGAAACATCTTATGTGAGATCAAATCCTCGATACCATGTTGGAAGAAATAGCCCCCTTCTTGCTGGGTCCTATGCCCCCTCAAGAGTTTCTGGACACCTTTCTTCTTAGTTCAAAGCCTTCGAGCTTTAAACCAGGCATGTTTGACACACTAGCTAACGCTAAGAAGGAGTCCCCAATGTACAAGACATTCGTAAGTAAAACACCCTGAGTCTCCGAGTTTGCATACAGAATACTGAACGGAAACCATTAGATCGATATTATCCAACCACACCTAGTATTGCCACAGCTTCAAGCTGGCATTTTATATCTCATCATCTACTTGGTTTATATGCATGTTCTCAGTGTGATAATGTAATTTTTAGGTGTTGTCATCAGGAAAACCTTTTTTGACTATCATTGATCTGACCATTTTTGAGATATTTTATTTAAGCTATTTTGACAATTGCTAAGCTAAAAGTGAAGCTAGGGCAATATCTTAAAAATGGACAGATTACTATATTATGGTATATTAAGCAAACATATAGAGGCCATTCCAAACTACATTTCATACACTGATGATATTTGTCAAAAATGCAAAATGAGTGCACTAGATGGAATAAGCTGAAAAATACAAAAGCTGAGCTGAGGCAACACTATCCTCCGGTGGAAAGGTCAAGAGATTGAGAAAGTGATGGGTGACACTGGCGATGGAAGACTTGACCTTCTTGAGGGTATGACCCTCACGGTGAAGTTGCCTGGTGGCATCATTGGTGAAAAGAATTAAAGGAAGGTATTGCCCAGCACTGGCAAGATTTGTTTGACAACACAGAACACGGAGGTGATTTGGTTACCCACATTGTCGAGGTGTTGAGCTGAAACGGTGTTGAGGCAGACAATGGTTGTTGTTGGAGAACAAGATTGTTATTAGAACTCAGACATTGAGTCTGAAGTTTATATACATGATCGAAGTACTGATTATATAATACATTTAGATAATCTACACTACGAATGAGATAAAGAAATAGGAGCGAAGGCAGCTAAAAGATAGCATATTCAACACTTCCCCTCACTCAAAGCATGGTGTGCTGATGAGTGGAAGTGGCGACTATGGAGGGGTTATAACGATCCCGAGAGACATGTGGAATTCCTTGAATTTGATATACCCCAAGTTTTTGGTGAACATGTCAGCAGGGTTGCTGACTCCATCTATAAAGAATAGCTCAATGTGGCCATCCTGAATCCAGTCACAAATCACATGCCAGCGAATGTTGATGGGCTTACTGCATGGTTCAGTGATCGGATTGGATGACATAAAGATGGATCCTTGGTTGTCACCACAAATTGGTATTGCGTTCATTTTATACCCAAGTTCTCATAGAAGTTGTCGAACCCAAAAGGCTTGTCTACCACAGTCTGATAAGGACATGTACTCAGCTTCAGTAGAAGAATGCGCCACAGTAGGCTGCAGGTGAAATTGCCAGCTGAAAGTACATCCGGCTAGTTTTAGAAACCAGCCAGTTTGGGATTTGCATGTATTTGGGTCGGATGCCCAATCTGCATCAATAAACGCGATGATGCCTTCATCTTTGTTGCCATCAAAGCACAAGGCTGCTTTAGGCATTCCTAGGAGGTAGTGGCAAATATATAGCACTTTTGACAAATGTTCCTCTGTTGGATTCGCCAAATGACATGCCATGGTAGTGACGGCATAGGCAATATCGTGTCTGGTTCTGATCATGATGTAAATCAAGGAAACAATTACAGTTTGGAACTTCTGACGAAGTCCAGGGTTCATGGGCACATCGTTTTTGATGAGGTAATACCCCTGAGCTAAGGGAGTCGGCATTGCTTTGGAGTTTTGCAAATCAAAATGCTGAATGATCTTTTGAAAGTATTCCTTCTGGTCGATATAGAGTTTTCGACCAAAGCGTTTGATATTCATGTGCAAGAACTCTTTAGCTTCACCAAGATCGCGACATTCTCATTTGCACATGAAGTGCGCTTTGACCTCATCAACGATCACCTTTGAGGGACCGCAGAAAATAGCATCATCTACGTAAATAATGGCTACAACCGTAAGGGAGCCTTTTTTTTTGTAGAAAAAGATGCCGGGATCTGATTTAATCTGCTCAAAGCTGAGTTCTTTCATGGACTCATTGAGGGCTTTCCACCAGGCAAGACCAGCCTGCTTTAATCCGTAAAGTGCCTTTTTGAGGCGCAGTACTTTAGTCTCAGCACCAGTGATTTTGAATCCCTCTGGTTGTTCCATGTAGATCTCTTCGTCGAGTGCGCCATATAGATAGGTGGCACGAACATCGACGGCTTCCATGTGCCAGTTTTCGAGCGCTGCGAGTGCAAGCATTAAGTGCACTGTTTCGTATCGCACGACAGGAGAAAAGACTTGGTCGAAGTCTAAGCCGTTGACCTGTGAGAAGCCTTTCACGACTAGGCGCGCACGCTTTCTACCATCGGGTTTGACATCAAAGACCCAACGATTTTTGATGACTTTACGATCTTTAGGACAATCAACCAGTTCAAAAACATCTCATTTTTTAAGAACTTCAAGTTGCTCGCGACAAGCATCTTTCCATTCCTTTTGTTGCGCGGACGGTAGGGTGTGAATGTCCTTGAATGTCCACTCGTGGATTGGCTTAGAGTGATCTGCAGTATCTAGCCGGATCACCTTTCCCAAGAGAAAAGAAGTGAGCACGGCTCCCCCTTCCCTGGTGATGCGCTCAATCTCTTCTTCAGAGAGATCGCAATGTTCTGGGTCAGGAATGTTGTGGGAGGGCTCAATGGGGAAATCCCCAGGAACTTCTTGTCGAGGAGGCGCACCACTGCGGCCAATATCGCGCCATGTACAGTCTGCATCGTGTTCCTGATCAACAGGATGGCGGTCATCTCCATATATGTTCCCTGGGCATTTGGGAACATGCTTTTCGCGCTCAGAGCAGCGAGGAGCAGGAGGAACAGCAGGAGGAGCAGCTTGAGGGCAGCGTTCAGGGGCCTTGCCTTTGCGGGGACGCTGAGGTGGTGGTGGTGGTGTAACGGGCGATGGGGTGCAAGGTGGAGGTGCATGGAATGGTTCCGGAGGTTCCAGAGTATGTTCTGGTTCCGGGTGCCGAGGTTCTGGACAAGGGAGGAAGTCATCAAAGTCAGTCAGCAAATCAGGGAGCGGAATCTCGACTTGTTGCTCAGGACCGGCTTGTGTCTGTGGACGTGTAGGCTTTTTCTCACACAAAGGGAACAGCTGCTCATTAAAGAGTGCTTGTGCCGAAGTGAAAAGAGAGTTTTGGGGACAACGCATCAGAAGATAATTCCGATTGTTTCCAGGTGCAATGCCTAGATACACCATTGGTTCTGATTTAGGGGCCAGCTTATTGGTGCGAATGTCCAAAGGGACATGGGCGTACGCTTCGCAACCAAAGATGCAGAGATAGCCAATATCAGGAGCCTCCCTGTTGAGAATCTCAAACAGAGTGCGCCAGTTATGTCTGCACAATGGTGTCCTATTGTATATGTGGATGGTGTGACTCCAACTGAATTCCCACCAAGAATCCGGTGTGCAACAATCAAGGCGCATAGACTCGGACTTGTCCATAATGGTGTGCATAAAGCGCTCAGCGCGACCATTTTTGTTGGGGAACATGAGGGGCACTCTGGAAGATGCGTATCCCCTGAGAGGCAAGCAGCTCATCAAAAGCTTTGGACTTGTACTCTCCCCCTGCATCAGACATTCATCCTTGGACTTTAGCATCAAATTGGGTAGACACCATCACTAAGAAGCGCTTGGTTGCTTGAAGGGCATTGTCCTTGGTGCGCAAGAGTGCGCTCCACCCATATGACGTGTAGTCATCAAAGAAAGTGATAATGTACCGATATTTGTGGTACGATGCAATGGGGAAGGACTTAACATCCGAATGGATAAGCTCAAAGGGTGCTTTGGCTCTCCTGAGATCCGGGTGGAAGGTGCGAGCAGGGGTTTTACCCTCTGCACAACCTTTGCAGGTTTTGTCTTCCTTCGGTATCTCGAGTGAAGAAGGGAAATTGCGTGTGTGTTTCGCAGCATGTTTCATCACATCCTTGGAAGGATGTCCCATTTGTTTGTGCATGGTCTCAAAATCAGGAGCGATCGTAGAATGGTGACGACCGGTGATGTCCTCAATGGTATACATATTGTGGCCCATGCGGCCTGGTTTAAAGGATGCGAGCAGGGTGTCATCACCGAAGAGCATGTCTATACTCTCTGCGCTTCCTCTAACTTTGGCGTCAGTGTTAAGCATTTGGCCCATAGATACCAATCGAACTCCTGAATTGAGGATATGCCCCACATCGAATAAGGTCAGGTTGCGCACTTTATTTTGCGCATCTTTCCACTGCAGTTTGCAGTTGCCTGTCCCTACGACATAGATGTGACCAGAGGCAGTCGAAACGGGAATCTTATTCTTACCAAGTGTTACGCTGAGCGTACTCTTGAGGACAAAGGATGAAGGAGCTAGCAAAGTAGTGCCTCTACCACGGAGAGGGCACACTTTCTTGATCTCTTATGCTAGCGAAGACTGAGGGGTTGCCACACGAAGGCAAGACTGAGGACTTGGGCGACGACGAAGGGACTAGGAGTGACTCAAGATAATACACTGTATAGCGCAGATCGAGAATGAGAATAGAGTA
>JBBPJJ010001058.1:0-11748 GCA_038088635.1 Veloboletus limbatus
TGCCTAGCTTACATGATACATCATTCAAGCATCTATATCACACTAGGTAGGCAATTGTTACGATTTCCCCTACTCTTTGTCCTTTTATGGGAACCCCTAACTTTGGTCTACAACATCGCCCTCGGCATACTCCTTTGGATCCTCCTCGCGCTCCTCGTGCTGTACCTGCTGAGTATAGCCTTCCTCCGCTCATTCCGACTCGTTCCTTAAGCACGCCTCAAGCTCATCACGTGCTCACCTCAAGGCTTCCCTTTAGCATCGCCTTGCTGCAGCTTCCATTCCAGCATCACCTTGCTGCGGCTTCCTTCCACAGCCTTGCACCACGAGTTCCCCTTGTGCTTACCTGAGTCATCCGTATCTCTGTTCCGGACCTTATCCTCAGTCCTTCCCTTATCCTTGTGTCTTAACCATATCCGTGGTCCTTCCCTGTTCCCTTGGACCTCATGGTCAATCCCTAGATCCCCGTCTCCAGATCTCCGCCTCATGCACGCCTCGTCCCCTCCTTGTGCATTCCCTCAGCCTAACCCGAGCCCTCCTATACCGTCTTCGCCTTCCTAGCTTCCACTGACTCACTCAACATGAGTCATCGCCTCTGTCTCTGACTCATCATTGAGTCCGCCTTTTTTTCTTTGCTTCTTTGATCTTCTCTTGCTTTCTTAGAATACCCTCAGCCCTATGCTCCCACATGCATAGCCTTGGCTTCTCTTCTTGAACAGCCTGCTTCCTGTGCTTTCCTTCTTTGGTTTCTTCTCTCCGATTCCTTCGTATTCTATGACCTTTCTTTGCACAGCCCATGACCAGTGCTGTCCTCATTCCACACAGCCCTTGACTGGTGCTGTTCTCTTTCTCCTTTCTTGACATGGTCCGTGCCCCTTACCTTACACTATATAAACCCTAGTAGCACATACCATGTTCTCTATTCTTGATCTCCCTGGGCTTCCCCTTGTATCTTAGTCCTAGATCCATCCCCTTGCAATCCAAGCCCCTTTGCCGATTCAGAGATCGACCCGGTATACGATCCCTTGACTGGCACTCTACATGTATAGCCTACGTCTTCGCGTACACCATCGATGGCATCGGCCAAGGTCTTCCTTGTCCTCGACCTCACCAGGGCTACGTGCGAGCTTACCCAAGCCCACATGTAACAGCTATGTTCTGGATGAACGCGGCTGATATATCACCCACTGTAGGCCCGCCTGTGTCCCTAGCTTATGTGATATGTCATTCAAGGTAGGCATCATTCTCGATAGCTGGCTGTGGTATCACTCATAGCACTCCTCTGCATCCTTGTCACCCAAAGTGATACATCACACTAGGTAGGCATTTTTCTCGACGAACGCGACTGATATATCACTCATTATGCTGTCTTCTCCAGCTGCACTTATAAATCATTCCAATCCGACTGATATATTATACAATGTAAATTTAAACTTCAAGGTTAATCCCAGTGATACATCACCTGCTATATATGTTTTGTTTGAATGATTCAACTGATGTATCACTTACTCTTACTCGATCTGTTGATACGTTACCCACATTCAGGTGTAAATCCAACTAATATATCACTCACCTAAGTCAACCTGTGTGATACATTGTGATGTCACCAGTCACTGGCCACCCTGTTTTTTTTTCTCATAGGATTGTTTGGAACATACAAATGATATATCATTCTGGTAGTTCTGTAGCACACAATTAATTATACGACCATACAACCACACGTGCGATTGCATTTTGTCTTCTCTACTTGCCCCATATCATTCTTCTTGGCCCTTCAGCTCAATTTCTTTCTGCCTTCCCCACAATATCCTCAATAATCTGACTGATCCCTGAATAGCGACAATTTCACCTTACGTTTTCTTTCACCAAATGTTACTATTGCTCTCATATTCATTTATACATGTACTTTGTTTGGGTCCTGTTAGAGGCACAGCCTGGTGAGGCATGTTTCTTTGGACCGCTGTGACCCATGCCGATTCAATTCGCTACTTGATTCCTTTTTGAAGGTTGTTGTGCACACTTTTTGCTCATCGCTTCCACAGTTACCAAGGTCACATGTGCAGCCTGAGTAACAATTGAGGTAGGTGCTGGTGGGGGAAGGGCAGGAGAAGGGATCTGGCCAGTAGGCGATAGCGCTTGTGCCATCGAGTCAGAGTTGGCACTCAAGGCTGTTCGCAGATCGAGGCAGGTGCAGGTGGGGGAAGGACGGGGGAAGGGTTCTGGCTAGTAGGCAATAGTGCTTGCACAGTGGAGTAGAGTTGGCCACTTGAGGCTGTTCACAAGAGGGATGAATGACCCCTGGCATCTGCATGGTAGATGAAACCATGACAGATGGCAAAGGTGCATTTTGAGGGTTCATGGTCTGACGGTCTGACCTAGTCGCTGGTCTGAGGCGAGAGAAACCTGGGTGGTAGTGTCAGCTACAATTTTCTGGAAAATGGATAACCTCGTGGGGAGTGTTCGAGTCATAGAAGATTGTTCCTGCACTAGGAAGGAGGTGGAAGCAGCGACAGAAAGGTTTGAGGCAGCGTTTGCTGCAGCCTGGCCGATTGACTGGGGTAACAGGCAGGATGGCTGAATCATCATAGACATTTGCTTGTCTGCTAGTGCAGAGGAGGTAGTAGTAACAGCAGCCAGGAGGTCAGAGGCAATGCCTACTGGAGATGTACTGTTTGGCTCCTGAGCTGTCAAAGAAATTTGTTCTGATAGGGTAGTAATGGTAACCAGAAGGTCAGAGATGACGTTGGCTGAAGCAGTGTCATTTGGCTGAAGGAACAGGCAGGAAGAGGGTTGTGTTGCTGTGGGCACAGTGGTGAGGCCAACCGGGAAGTTTGGAATGGGGAGCACTGGAGCAGGGCCATTTGAATGGGACAGTGGGCAGGAAGTGGACATTTGAGTTGGTGTGGAGGAATGTGTAGGTTTTGGAAAAGCGGCAAGCAATTCGATGCTGGTTGTGGACATGCTGGGTTGGACTGAGGATGTATCACCATACTTGACCAAAAAATTCTCAAGTGGATCGATAGGGATATAGTCATCAAAGTTATAGGCAAAGCTATCAGCGGCGCTTGGAGCCTCTAGGGATATTGGAGCAAGTCCACCCATGTCACTCACTGCTGGCCATGAACTGGGAGACAACGGCAATCCTGATTGGGTGGGCAAAGTGGCGTCAAAGTCCTCTGTAGAAGCTGCTGATGTATGTGCTTGTTGGGTGGGTGTTGATTGGGCAGATAAGATGTCAGCTGTGGGAGCTGCTGACATATGCACTTGTTGGGTGGGAGCACATGGCACTTTCTCCTGATCAAGGACATTTGGCGTTGCTTTTGCAAACTGAACCTCTGGCCTTGGAACCTCCGCATCACCCTCCGTCTCAAGATCAGTCTTGGCTGTCGCAGAACTCGGGATAAGCCTGATCGAAGGTATTTTCCAGTGTTATGGTTCCGACATGCAAACTGTAGGCTTCAACTTCTCCTCCCACTTCTGGCACAGGTCCACCCATCAAAACAATAAAAGACCAACCGGACAGACCATGTAACCAAGTCAAGAATTGACCGAGTGTTGGAGCAATTCGGTTTATGTAACTGGCAGCGCAGTAAGTGACCATGCCAGTCCTGTCTGCCCAAACTTACTATTGGCAATCTTTCGTCTTTGGCTCGCCTTTCTTCTCTCTTTCAGATGCCATCTGCTTCCAGTGTTCCTCCACCTCTGCTATGACGTCTACAGACTCTTCCTTGAACATCTCACAGGAGACTCACATGATCTTCGCCAGCTTAGGCAGCAGTTTTTCTGCCTGAGACTCACCTGTTTCCACCACAGCCAATGCATTTGTGGCGTCCACATCACGTGCCTCTTGGATACTCGGGCAAATCTTCTGGTCATAGTAGAGGCTCATATAAGCCTCAATTTTTTGTGGCTTATGTCGGCAAGTATATTTCGATTGCATTAACTTAGCTATCTGTTATGTTTCACTGAACTATCTTTTCATTTCCTATTACTTTCCATCTTGATGACTCCTTCACAGTAAACCACAGTTTCACCTTTCATTCATCATCACAATTACCAATACTCTCTTTCGCTCCGATTCCTCGGCATTCTGTAGCTGACTCACCAACTGAGTCATACATAGCCTCGTTAATCTCCGCCCTTCAACAGGGTTCTTTCCGCTTCCTTCACATTCCTTGATATTCTTCATATCTATTCTTCTTTGTCCTTTTTCCTTTCATAGGCTTGGTCTGTGCTCACTCCTCACACGTATATAAACCATATTAGCACGCCCTGTATTCTCTAACTTTGAGCTCCACAATACTACTCTTAGTCTTGCTTTCAAATCAACTCATCGACTTTGGTCTCCAGGTCCCTTAGTCCTAGTAAAGGCCTCTCTAACAAAGCCTTCCTCAAGCCCTAGTCCTAATCCTCATCCTAGTCATCTTGCAGATACGTGTGAGCCTACCCGGCTCACACGTAACAAAAGCTCAAAGTTACCCTTCTGCATAACCACTACTATCGTGAGCCGTACCTTTCTCCGCCCTGTCTTCTAGTACTCCCAGAACGTCGAGAACAATTCCTCGACACCCGCCCCCAGTTATCCCAGAATCATCTGACGACGAAGAACTCTCAGAAACCTCTGACCAAGATGAAGATAACGAAGAAACTTCGCCAGTAACACCAGTCCAACCGTCCCCTCGATCCCTCGCACCTGCTCAACCTTCGCCCCGATCCCCTGTTACTACGTTACCAATGGCTAACCGCCCCACAGAACTATGACTTGACGCTCCCCAGGAGTTCGATGGAACCTATTCCGAATACCTGGGATGGTACAACAACGTCGTGTTCTATCTCTGTACCAATTCAAAAATTTACAACAATGATGCCAAACAGATCGCCTTCGCTCTCTCATACATGAACAAAGGATCAGCCAAAAGCTGGGCAGCCACCTTTTGTGTTAGTTGCATACAAAACGATGGCACACTCAACATGGGTACCTGGGCTTCTTTCACGGCTAAGCTCAAGAGGGGATTTAAACATCATGACGTCGTCAATCAAGCCATCAGATGGCTTTCTACAAAGAAGATGGTCTTGAGTAAAGGTGTGTTCACCCCTTCCCTCAGTCTCTACACCACCAAATTCCAGACCAACGTGGCACGTGTCAATGTTTCAATTGGCTACTACTCCGCCGGAATCCCTTCATACCTGATGATGCGTATCATGACCATGGACCCAGTACCCGATTCGATCGACAAATGGTATGAAAAAGCTGCATCTTTTAACGCAGCCTGGGACAGAGTCAGGGAAATCAAAGCGCGTACCTCTCACATGTCCACTCCAATCTCACATCCTTTTTCCTTTCCCCGAAAGGACCCAAACGCCATGGAAGTCGACGCAGCTACAATCACCAGACCACCCAAGCTCACACCAGAATCCCATAAAGAATGTCAAGAACAAGGACTCTGGTTCAAATGTTGTCTTCCCAGTCACTCGGCCAATAAATGCAAGACCCGCTTCGTCAATACTAAAGCTACTTGGAGAGAAAAGAAGCAAGAAGATGTTGATGTAGTTGTGAAAAGAACTGATGAAGAAGAGACAGGAGAAATCCCGGACTTGATGGAATGTGACGACGAAGATGACAAGATCCTAGTCAACAAGATCCATTCTTTTTAAGCAGAGAGTCTGTAACGACGTCAGCCTCTCCTCCCATAAGTACTTGCCTGTACAATCTAAATTCAATAAATCGTTATTCATAACTGCCACATTATCGATCCCCGCGAGTACCAAGAAAACTGTCGTCACCACGGCCCTCATAGACTCGGGAGCGCATATCAATTGCCTCGATTGGAGATTCGTTTGAAAGAATCAGCTCCCTTGCACCCGATTGCCAAAACTGATCCCTGTCAAAAATGTCGATGGATCTCTAAATATCAAGGTAACAATCCATTTCACTGCCGACCTTTACATCACAATCGGACGCACCACCACCAAAGTTCTTTTCCACGTTATGGGGTGCGGGAATGATCATATCATCCTAGGATTCCCTTGGCTTCAGCAAGAAAACCCCATCGTCAATTGGAAAAGAAATCAACTACAGCTTCGACCAGAGACTGATCGATCAAATGATCTCACCGCCGGAATTAAGAAATACACTCAGAAAACCCAACAAGCCCCTGGATATTACAAGATCGATCCTCATCTGGTATGACACGCCTCGATAACCCATGAATTCGACAAAAAACTCTACAACTACCTTGAAACAAACAATGTGGATTCCCTCAGACCCGAAGATTTCACCAAGAAAGCGGTAACGTCTTATTGCATTAATTGCGTCATCAAGGGAGACAAACGTTACCTAACTCCACGATGCGTATCACCAGCTATGGTAAAAGCTTACACCACGTCAACAGATCTAGCCATACAAAACCTGGCCTACAAACCAAAAGTAACCCTTCCATCGGCATATCAAGATTATCAACAGGTACCTATGTTCCAAGGTAGCAGCAGGCATCTTACTGCCAATTTGACCATATGATCATGCAATTAACCTAAAAGATTCCTTTACCCCTAAAATCAGTAAACTCTATCTGTTATCCACTGACGAAACCAAAGCAGCCAATGATTTTATTGATGAACACAACAAATCCGGCAAGATCCGTCCCTCGAACTCCCCACAGGCTTCACCATTCTTCTTCGTCAAAAACAAGGATGGCAAGCTCCGTATTTGCCAAGACTATCGCTACCTAAATGACCATACCATTCACGATGCATATCCCCTACCACTCATCACAGATCTGATCGACAAACTTTGCATGGCAAAACATTTTACCAAGTTTGACGTACGATGGGGATATAACAATGTTTGTATCAAAGATAGAGACCAATGGAAGGCAGCATTCATCACACATCGAGGACTGTTCGAACCTATGGATATGTTCTTTGGCATGACAAATTCCCCCGCTACCTTTCAACGTTTTATGAATGATTCCTTTCGAGATATGATTGTGGAAGGATGGTTGGTCATTTATATGGACAACCTACTAATCTACTTCCCAGATAAAGAAACCCATGAATGCAATACCAAACGCGTTCTTCAACGAATGGTCGACCTCAATGTACATCTTAAACTAGAAAAATGTGTCTTCGATACATCCGAAGTTGAATACTTGGGGATGGTCGTCAAACCCGGACAACTGGAAATGGACCCCGTCAAACTAGATGGTATCTCTACCTGGAAGACACCTACTACTCTCAAGGAAGTCCATTCTTTTCTCGGTTTCGCTAACTTCTACCATCGTTTTATCCATGACTACTCCACTCTAGCTTGCCCACTGATCGACCTCACAAAGAAGTCAGTCCCTTGGGAGTGGACCCTGGCCTGCCAAACTGCTTTTGACTCACTCAAAATGGCATTCATGACAAAACCAGTTCTCCAACTCCTCAATGTCACTAAACCCTTCGCCATTGCCACCGATGCTTCCAAATGGGCAACCGGCAGTATTCTTCTACAGACGGATACTAATGGGGACTGGGATCCTTGTTCCTACCTCTCCCAGTCTTTTGCACCCGCCGAATGGAATTACAATATTCATGACTGCGAACTTCTTGCCATTTTGCACACCCTGCGTGCTTGGCGCCACTATCTCATTGGCTCTCCAACCCCCATCCAGGTCTTCACTGACCATAAGAATCTCACTTATTTTCACCAGGCTCAATTGCTCAATCGTCATCAAGCTCACTGGCTATTGGACCTCCAAGACTTCGACCTTCGTATTGACCACATCCCCAGCAAATTACTCGCTGGCCCAGACGCCCTCTCCTGCCACCCGGATCCTGTTCCCCCTGACACTTTCTCTGATAATGCTGATGTCACTCTCCTCCCTGACTCTCTATTCGTCAACCTTATTGATGACGCCCTCAATCATCAGATCCATCAGGCCTCTGCCTCTGACCCCATCGTCCTGGACTGGCTCCACCCCTGGCTCTTGCCCAGCTGTTCTGTCACCCGTATCCCTTCGGACTGGTCCTATACGGACAGCAAACTGTTTTACCAGGGCCGCTTGTATATTCCATACAATGACCCTCTCCGGCGCTCCATTGTGTCCAGGTGCCACGATCACGAAACGGCAGGACACCCGGGCTACCTGAAGACTCGCCAGTTGGTGGCTGCACAGTACTGGTGGCCCGGTTTGGCGCAATATATCTGCCGTTATGTTGCTGGCTGTGCGATTTGTCAACGAAATAAGTCCAATACACACCCCAGCCACCCCCCTCCTTGCCCCTATCCCTTCCGCTTGCACCTGTCCGTTCCAGCAGATTTCCTGCAATCTGATCACTGGTCTTCTGCCTTCCACTGGCTTTGACACTCTCCTGGTCATGGTCGACCATGGCCTTATGAAGGGGGTATTTCTCTGCCCCACTACCGCCACCGTCACTGCCAAAGGTATCGCCTCCCTATTTTTCACCCATGTCTTTACCGGATTCGGTCTCTATGAAAAAATCATCTCAGATCAGGGTCCACAATTCGCTTCTTCCTTTACTAAGGAATTGGGGAGGCTTCTGGAATGTGAACTCGCCATCTCCACCACCTATCACCCGCAAACCGATGGAGAAACCGAACATGTGAATCAGGAAATAGAGACCTATTTATGGATCTTCTGTGGGAACGAGCCAATGACATGGACCAATCATATTGCAATGGCTGAATTCACACATAACTATCGCCCACATTTGGTCACAGGAAAATCCCCTTTCTTTCTCATGATGGGCTTTGAACCCCAAGCCCTACCTTTCCCATCATCAGACTTCCCGGCAGTCAACCAACAGTTGTCCACTCTCACGGCCGCGCGAAACAAAGCTCTTGCTGCCCATGAACTCGCTCAGCAGACAATGGCTGCTCGATCAAAACAACAGTTTACTCCGTTCAAACTAGGTAACCGAGTATGGCTACAAACGAGAAACCTGAAATGCCTTATAGCCAATCCCAAATTTGCTGCAAAAAGAGAAGGACCATTTACTATCACGAAGGTCCTTTCACCAATTACTTATCAATTACACCTTCCCGCAACATGAAAGATTCATCCTGTATTCCACGCTTCTCTTTTATCCCCCTACCATGAAAATGACACTTACGGACAGAACTTCCCACAACCACCATTGGATCTAATAGAAGGGGAAGAAGAGTATGAAATTGAAGAGATCCGACACCATCGGGGTTCCGCAGAGCATTGTTCTTTCTTGATCCGATGGAAAGGATACACAGCTGAAGAAGATTCGTGGGTTCCCAAGTGGAATTTAAAACACTCCGCAGCACTACTCACCAACTATAAAAAATGTCATAAACTTTGACACTCCCCATCCTCTTTTTTTCTTCTCACTTTTATGTTCGATTTCGTTCCCAAAGAAAAATTATCCCATTTCACCTTTCACTTTCACTACAAAGTTCCCAGTTCCCACTCATTAGAACACGCCTACTTCTGCCGCTACGACTATTGCCCTTTTCATCACACCTTTTAAATTTCACCGTCCTCCTCCTCTTCGTTTCACCATGGGTTTGACTTATACCGTTCGATCTATCTTCCCTGTCCCTAAGGTGGTCAACAACACTCCATCGTCATTTTCCTCCTTCATAACCACTACCGATCAGATTCATCTCCAACTTCATGACAACCAAACCGATTTAGACGACTCCCTCTCTACAGACGGACAAGCAGGGTGGGAAGAGACTCCCAACAATGCCTGGCGGGTGGCGAGACCCGGGTTAGATACGCCAGATCATTTCGCCACTCGTCCAATTAGTTCTCATCCACCGATTCTATCAGTTCTTCTTCCCCCAGCATCTCACCGTCTCCGCTCTGACACACCAGACAACACATATGCGCAGGTTCTCCTGCATCGCATCACTGACTCTCGGCTGGCCATTCCAGCCACCAGTCATCTCGACTACGGATCCCCCCTCTTAGCCCTTTACAAAGCCCTAATCGAGATGGAACGCATAGACCTCATTGTGCGGAACAACTCCACCAATCCTGACGCCTACATCACTCTTATCATGGGAGTCCTTCGACACATCAGGGATCACCTGAGAGGGGCTCTCATCACCATGGGATGTCAACTCCATTTCAGAGAGTTCCTGGCAGACATTGAGTGCTACACTCAAGAACTCGCCCAGGGAGTCCAACCACCTCCCTATTCTTCTCAAAGAACCCTGAGTGCCTCCTCCTCTCCTCTTGACCCCGCCATCAAAGTATCCCTAGCCTACACAGATGAGTGGTTGGCCAGACTTGGTGGCCGGCTTATTCTTCCCTTTAATCATCCCAGATGCTCCGAAGCCTGCTTCGAGTGTCATCGACTGGGACATCGTCGCACCCAATGCCCTCAGTACCAGTGCCCACTGTGCCATGTATGGACTCCCAGACATCCTCAAGTCCATTGCCCAAGGTGTCCTCATCCTCGTCCACCGCGCCGCCCAACATCATCATCGTCGTCGGGTTCCTCTGTGACTCAGCACTCCTTCTCGCACTCCTCCTCGCGCCGGGATATACACCTCATAACCCCTCATCATCGACGTACCATCTCACCCATCTCTCCTGTCCCCGATACCGATACTCACGTAGATGATGTTTGGGACGACGTAGCCTATGCAAACATCACTGGCTCCCCTGGCACCTACGCTCTTGACCTCTAGTTGCCCTAGCCGTGTATGTGTCCCTCAAGACTGGCTCTCATCAGTGACTCGAGATGTACAGGGGGGGTAATGTTACGTTTCACCAAACTATCTTTTCGTTTCCTATTACTTTCCATCTTGATGACTCCTTCACGGTAAACCATGGTTTCACCTTTCATTCATCATCACAATTACCATTACTCTCTTTCGCTCCGATTCCTCAGCATTCTGTAGCTGACTCACCAACTGAGTCATACATAGCCTCGTTAATCTCCGCCCTTCAACAGGGTTCTTTCCGCTTCCTTCACATTCCTTGATATTCTTCATATCTATTCTTCTTTGTCCTTTTTCCTTTCATAGGCTTGGTCCGTGCTCACTCCTCACAAGTAGATAAACCATATTAGCACAACCTGTATTCTCTAACTTTGAGCTCCACAATACTACTCTTAGTCTTGCTTTCAAGTCAACTCATCGACTTCAGTCTCCAGGTCCCTTAGTCCCAGTAAAGGCCTCTCTAACGAAGCCTTCCTCAAGCCCTAGTCCTAATCCTCGTCCTAGTCATCTTGCGGATACGTGCAAGCCTACCCGGCCCACATGTAACACTATCAATGCTGAGATAGCCTTTACATCTGTAGCATTGGCCAACTGCGCTTTCTTTTTCACACCCAACTTGTTGCAGAGCTTGTTGAACAATTGCTTTGTTACTCATCAGCACAACAACCTTCGTGATTCAAATTTTTACAACGTACATCTTTTCATGCTTGAACTGCCTCCCCAAGGATGAGCTCTTGCTCCTTAGATAAGGTCGCATCAGGTGCCAACTCAGGGAACACGATGGGCTTCTTAGGATACTTCAGAAACCAACTCTTGTGAAACGGCGCCCAGAACCCATTGTAGTCTCTTTTCGCTAGACATTGCACATACTCATCATGAAATTGCTCCAGGAAGCGTTCCTGCTTGGGAGTTGTCCATGATGGAGGAGCCATCTCAAGAGTGGAGCATGTCAGCCACCAGACATCATTATTATTGACTGATGCACTTTACTTGCAGTTAGCTGGGTTGTACAGTAGAAGATATTGAGCTTGGATGGGAGAGAAATACGG
>JBBPJJ010001059.1:0-11744 GCA_038088635.1 Veloboletus limbatus
CAATCTTGCATGCCATTCCAACTCCTTCCCATGTCATACAACCCCACATCATCAGAGAACCTCCTCCAAACTTCATTGTTCCTTGTACCAGTCTGTCACTTAGGCCCTCCCCTGCCTTTTTCCATGCACACTTCTTGCCATCTGACTCAATCCTATTGATTTTGGTTTTATCTGACCATATAACTTGCTTCCAGTCCTCTATAGTCCAGTGTTGATGGCTTTCTGCAAAGTCCAGTCTGGCTGTTACAATTTTCCACCTCTTTCATTCTACATATTGCTTCTCTATTCTTCGTCCTTCGCCTTCTCGCATTAGGGGTATGTTTCTTTATTCTTACGATCACATTCTTCTCTTCTCATGTGGCGATCGTACTCATCTTTATATTGTTTCTTGAACTTTCTATCTCTACCATGATTTCTCTCATAATCGTGTGGTTAGCTAATCTTCTCCTAGATTCCATCATATTCTACGCTTACGCGTACTTCTTGAATAGCTAATCTTCCTTCTCATTCTATCACGTTCTATGCTTACGCGTCTCTGCCTATTTAAGTACTTCACCTTCTGTACTTTCTCTTTATTCTCGATCTGCGCTATACAGTGTATCATCTTGAGTCACTCCTAGTCCCTTCATTGTCGTCTAAGTCCTCAGTCTTGCCTTCGTGTGGCAACCCCTCAGTCTTCGCTAGCATAAGAGATCAAGGAAGTGTGCCCTCTCTGTGGTAGAGGCACTACTTTGCTAGCTCCTTCATCCTTTGTCCTCAAGAGTACGCTCAGCGTAACACTGGCCTTCCTATGAGCAGCAGTAAGACGAGGACATTTTTTCTTCACCACAGCCTTTATGCCTGCTTTCTTCAGGTGACAACGAATAGTCTGGAGAGAGATGGTATGGTTCTTGACATCCTGAAGAGTCCTGGTAACCTGGACAGCATTTTCAGCTTGTCTAGTACCAATAAGACGAATGGCATGTCGCATATCAGTAGGAGTAATGAGGGAAGGGCGACCACCAGAGGACCTAGCCAGGTCAGGACGAAGTTTGGAGCGAATTCTACTGATTGTAGAGTGGTGGACACCAGTAGAATCAGATATTTGATGAGTAGATTGACCCAAATCCAAAAAGGAGATGATTTGATTGGTTTGAGCAGTAGAAAGGGATTTCATGTTGGTGGAAGTGGATCAAGAGTGGTGTTTTGATTTATTTGTATTGTGTTGAACTAATTATATGTCACATGACCCATTGCTTATGTCAGAACATATGAAACTCATACTTATTTAAGTCAGCAACAAAACTGTTGCAATGACATAGCTGACTTAAATTGGCAATATGTCCACAACCATCAGAGGTCACATGACCCTGGGGAGTGATATGTAGCCAAGAGTAAGCAATATATTTCGTGTGACTAAACCTAAGCGAAATCCCCACAGGTGCTTGCAGTGCGCTTCGCACACTGCATCAAGGTTAGTTATTGCAAAGGTTTTGTTGGTCAGTGTACATGTGCCAGCCGTGGAAAGTGCAAGGCAGACTTGGTCCCTAACTCAGATGTCCTACCAGGTCACACGTCCAAGCGCAGTCATCCCCCCTCTGCTATTGTGTAAGCCCATCAAGCATCCAGCGAGGGCTTCAAAGAAGTTGTGGAAGCAGTCAGAGATCTGTCTCATATCATGGTTCAGCCTTCACCACTCCCCATCAGAAATGTTAGCAAGGTCATCATGGCTTTGAAAGAGTGTGCATCTGAGTCTGGTCTCACTGAGGATGATGTGTTGGACTTGGGCGACTTTTTTGCTGATCCATTGAATAGGAATCACATATGTGTTTTTTTGTCATTGTTATCTACATTGCTGGCAAGATGGTTGCATCGCAAGGTGGATGCTATTCATGCTATGGATATGACATGTTGATATATGTTGATACACATTGATACATACTGGTGTTGTAGTGTATTACATGTATCTATATTATCCCTCTCCTTTGCAGTTCCACTTGATAATCGTGCCACATTTCATGTGTGATTGCATCACAATGTACATCTGCTTGACACCTTTCTTGAGCATCTGCTGGACCTTTTCCTAGGATAGTGCCCTCTTAATCTTTGTCATCCACAAAGAGATTGATTCCACCAAGCTCCGGATAGTAGAAGTCATCAGGATCGAATTTATGAACAAAACTATGGACCTTGTGGGGATTTGAGCCTGTATGTGCATGTTGTACTCGGGAGGGAGCCGGAGGATATGCCATTGTCATTTGAGAACACTAAAAATCTGCTCAATTACTACTCGCAGGGCCACATGACATAGATTCAATAGTTCTTCGGGTGTTCACAGTCTAATAGGTTGTTAGTTAATAGTCAGTGTCACGGTGATACACTTCCATACCTTTCATAAGCTTGATGCCACTCCTTTAAATGATATCTGATGCCATGATATGGAATGAGAAGTGCACTGGAAGTGTTGAATCCTGCATCAGCAAGTAAATACTTTCTAGGGGGCATCTGTAAGTCATGCATGTGAGTGTTATTCCAAAGGGTTGCATCCATGGTTGATCCATCCATGCCTGTGAGCGAATACATGAAGAAGAAGAAGAAGTCACAAACAAAAAGGCAGTTCTGGGAGATGGTTCCCTTCTGACTATGCATGGAGGGGTAGAATTCTGTCAATGCAAAGGCTTGAATATGAGTGCCATCAACAGCACCAATACAGTCACAGAAGAATTGAAAGCATGGGCCATCAATAATGATGGTTGGGACAGGAGTATGGACTGATGGAAGGCAGACCTGCGATGTATAGAACAGTGGGGTCAAGAAGAAATTGAGCATTCATTTAAAATATCTGAAATGGTGATAAAAAAGAATATAGGATGAAGAACTGAATCACTAACTTTGTGACAGTCCTCTTAGAGCGCTGGAACCTCTCTGCAATATTTCCAGTCGAGAGTCCAGTAACGCATGTATATAAAAAGCTTCCAAGCTGTTCTTCAAGCAATATTCCATTTTGCAAGGCTGCCACATGTTCGGATTGCTTTAGAGTATCTATCAATACATCAAATATGTCATGTTTTACACCAAGACAGAGTTGAATTTGATCTAGGTGACCATGCAAAAGCTCAATCATCCAGGCCTGACCAGAAAGAATCGACATATGATATGGTATACACTCCTTCATAGTTGATGTCAATAGGAGATGATAGTAGTATGCCAGCTGAGTGACAATGATTGATATGAGGATAACAAGGCAGCGGTGGTTTTCAAGATACTTCTGTGCCTTTAAGTCCATTGTGGTTGTGGGCAGGGGTATGCAAGTTTTATTGGATGACTAATCATATTATCTTAATGCAGATCTGTGTAGTGTGTGACAACTGACAAGGATTACCAAAGTCAGTGTCTTACTAAACACAAGTTTTTGCAAGGTAAACAAGGCCTGAAGTTTTGGGCCTGTCTTTACTGTCTTTTTCATGTGACTTGTCACCCATGAGAAATTATATCAAAAAATCCGCCTCACCCTTGGCACTCTCTAACTCCCCAACACCTCCTGGGAATTTGCTGGAAATGATACCATTCGACTCAGACGAGTCAGGTGCATCCATTCATCAAGGACCAAAGAGCAACTGCTGTCTGGGGCTTGAAATGGTGTCATAGGCATGCCGCAGGGTCAGAAACCGAGTCTTGGCATCCAATGGGCAATCGTATGGATGCTCAACCATGGGTTTGGAGCCTGATATGTGCATAGAAGAGTTTGGCACACAATATATCCTATGGACAATCACATGTGGACCAGACTGATGCAGTATGGTGATATATCTCACTGTGATATGCACCTGGATGCTCTGCACATTTGTGCCATCAACAATGAAGAAAACATGTGATGTATCCAAAAGACAGACTGATGGCCACAAATTGATAGATAAAACTAATTGTCAGTAGTAGATAGAATGTGCTTCCCTGCATTTATGGCCTGTATGTCCAAGTCCACATATGATCTAATAATGAGAGTGGTCCCAACCTCCGCCCCCAGCCATGCCTGAAGATTTTCCACTGAGACACAGTTACCTGAAAGTTGTGCAATGTCAAGGAACCCTTTCACTTGTAGAACGGGCCCAAAGGCAGAAAAGTCGATGGAAATGTTGATGTGTGGATTACACCGTAAGCATTGATTGAGAAATGAGAACCAACGTATGATGTTGGAAAACAGCACTGTCTTGGATGGATCCTCATTTGGTAGGTCCACTGTGGGAAGAGATGGTGTTGTAGGAAAAGATGGAATTGTAGAGAAAGATGGTGTAATGAAATGTGGGGCACTATATCCAGCTATTGGATGGATAGGTGGGAATAATCCCAGGGATGCAGGCAGAGTCGGATATCCAGGATCATTAGGTTGCATGCTCCATGGTACAGCAGGTGGCATGACAATCACGGAAGGGGGAGGATGTGGATATGGTGCTTGAATGGGTGGAGCTGCAGGCACAGGCTGCATCTTATGACTGGCAGTCACTTCAAGTTCATCTTTTGACTGTGATCTCTTCGTCTGTGACAGCAGACTAAATGGTTTTTCATCAACCATTGCACTCTCTTGCATCTAATCCACCTATGAGGGTTAGCAGCATGTTTAGAAAGCAAGATCATGAAGTGCCCATACAATCTGCAATGACTATGCCATGATATGATCGTGTGTCAAGGCATAACACTTGCTCAAATTCTTGGCTTGATAGCAATAGACTGGGCTCTCAGGTTCCTCTGAATGAACATCACACTGAAAGGCTCTCATGGGACTCTTATTCCTTGAGAACAACCACCCAGCTCATATCTTCTCCAAGGCCAATGCCCACTTCACGCTGCTAGAGCAGCTTGACTACCCCATTCCTGACAAGATCCAGGCAATGGTAATCCTGTCCAAACTCCTGCATTATGTGGACTTTGTGACCCAGCTCCTCAACGCTGGCACTGTCAGGCCCAACACCAGCTCTGCCCCCTTTGTCCCTACCATCAAGCACATTGAGCGCATGATGGTTGCTGCTTGGGAACAACACATTTCCAGATATAAGCCAGCCAGCCACTTCCAGCTCCCCACCTCCGCTGCACACAAGGTGAGATCCATCAAGTGCAAAGGGGCTGACCCCTCCTTCCAGCAGCAATTGTAGCAGCAGCTGACAGCTGGCCCTTCTGGTTCCGGCTCTGGTTCCAAGCCCTCACGCAAGGAATGATGGGAAGGCAAGCACTCTGAGGGGTCAAGACAGTCTCGCCATGAGAAGCAAGCACATCAGGCAGCTGAAAAAGCCACCACATCATCTTTTTCTTTTGTGTCTCTCTTCAATGCTCTAGTCACATTCCCCTTGTCCTCTAACATCCTCCAACCAGCTGTCCACTACACTGCCTCTATGGCACCACCTGTGTCCTCTCTTCCATTGCCACCTTGCAACTACTGCAGGCACTCCAATATGCTCAGCACGACCCACTATGGGCTACTGGCGTTCTCCTAGATGCAGCAAGCCACCTCTTTGGCAAGCAAACTTGAGGTCCCTGCAACCTCATGCACCCTCCGATGCCTCAGTGAGGTTGTCTCTCACAAGCACCCTTGTGGTGTGGATGCAGAACCCTCTGGTTCTTCCTGCCCACCTTCGGGCTTCACCTTCTCTGGCCCCTTCATGGCCAATGCCCCCTTTATTGACCTAACATACTCTCTCACCAAAAGGCTTGAGGATGATGTGCAGGTCCCACTTTCCCCCACCACTCACATCAATGATGACAACACAGTGAGCATGGGTGATGTCAATGACATCTGGGATGAATACCTGGAGAGGTTCTTCTCTGAAGCTGCTGATGTCTGTGAGGAGTTGGCGATGACAGACCTGCAAGGAAATGTCATTAAGGATGAGGACCCTTACACCTATAGGCTCCTTGACTCGGACAATGCAATGGAATGGCAAGTACTTTTCTTCCTCTGTCCTTTCTATACACGAGCTGACAAACAAGCCTTCCATGCAGAAATTGTATGTAGAAATGTTCAGACATTAGTAGCTATACTACCTGTAGTTACTTTCCCAAATGATATTACATCTTTGAACAAATACACTCAGTGTGATAACTGTAAGAGTGACAAGAAGGGTAAAGGGAAAGTCCACTTGCATGAGATGCTGTGCAACATTTGGCTTCTCGACTCAGGGGCTTCTGCCCACTTCACATGTGATCATGACAACTTTGTGGAGTACACTCCATACTGTACTCCAATGTCCTCCCAAATAGCAAATGGGAGTGCACCCATTCTGGGTACTGGTACTGTACTTGTCAGGTACAATCATCGACTCGTGCGGTTATCACTGGTCATCTACATGCCCAGTTGCACCATGAAGCTTACAGTGACTCCAAAAAGTGTTACAATAACTTATCTCAAATCAGAGTGTAAAGTGTCCTGCAATCACCCGTGGGAATTCCACTTTGCATTGGTAGGACCAAACACAGTACAAACCCCTGACTACAAATGGGTTTCTAGGTCATGTGATTTGGCTCAGGGGCTGCAAAGATATGATATGACACTTTTCAAATAGCAACACCATTGTAACAGTTTTTGGACTTTTGTAACACAGGTATATATTAGTACTTGGTATATCATCCTTTGGCTTTAACCACAGCCTGGACCCTCCTTGGCATGCTGTCAATCAACTCCTCAGCTGGTATCCCCTCCCATACCTCCTGAATCCAGCCTGTCACTAAGGCCCTCATCTGGCTTTTTCCACACCCATTTGCATCCATCTGACTCTAGGTGATTGATTTTGGTCTCATCAGACCATATAACCTTCTTCCAGTCCTCTATAGTCCAATCCTTGTGAGCAATAGCAAAGTCTAAGCAAGCCTTGCGATGCTTAGCAGAGAGTAGAGGGTGTTTGGACTTGACTATAGCCTTCATTCCAGATTTTTTCAAGTAATGGTGAATAGTGTTAGGATGGAGAGGTTGGTTGATGATATTAGAGAGTGTTTTGGTCACCTCACCTGGACAGCATTCTCTGCTTTGTGAGTGGAGATGGGCTGAATAGCATATCGAATATTGGTAGAGAAAAGCTTGGCTGGACAACCTCCAATAGACTTTTGAAGGTCAGAATGCTTCTTAGAGCGAAGCTTGGATATAGTGGCAATGCTGACACCAGTGCTAGATGCAATAGAGTGAAGGGAGTGACCAGAATCAAGCTGAGAGAGAATGGTATTCTCTTGAGTAGCAGAGAGAGAGCATATGATGATAGTGGTAAAGAATAAAGAGGTGTGGGAATGTTTTAAGACTCAGACATCATGTTTATATGTATATCTGTGTTTGTAACACCAAACAACAACAAATAACCTCTTGTATATTTGAGATCCAGTATCTTATAGCAAAAGTCCAAAAACTGTTACATTGGTGTTACTGTTTTAACAGTATCATATCTTTGCAGCCCCTGGGCAAACTCACATGACCTAGGAATCCATTTGTAGCCAGGGGTTTGTACTGTGTTTGGTCCCACCAATGCGAAGCGGAATTCCCATGGGTCATTGCAGGACACTTCACACTCTGATTTGAGGTAAGTTATTGTAATGCTTTTTGGAGTCACTGTATTTCCATTGGCATCCTACTGTGCAACAAGTGCATCCGAATCCACCAGGATGAGGATGCTATCCATTTTCATGACACCAGTTCTAACATGAACTTCCTATCCTTCCATACCCATCCAGGTGATACCATGTATTGGATATCCACTCCGCCTGTGCACAATGCACACACACACTCTCTGGTTGCAGTCAATTACAATCTCCTGCACCAATGACTAGGGCATGCTTCAAAAAAGGTACTCTGCATTGCAAAGCATCACATGTCTGATTTCCCGGACATCCCTATTCCAGATCAGCCTAACTTATGTTGAGGTTGCCAACTGGGCAAATAGCCCAACTGTCCATTCTCTCATAGCAAGATGTGGGCTACCGCTCCATTTGAGTTGATCCACTACAATCTCAAGTTGTTTGAGGTTGCCAGCTACACAAAGAAGCATCACACTGCCATGTTCTATGATGACTACATGTCCTCAGGCTGGGTTTCCTGCCTTGCAACAAAGGATCAGGCCCTTCAGGTTACCAAGCAGTTCTTCACCCATGTGCGAACACAATTCAATGCCAACATTAAACATTTGCAGGGGAAGAATTTACCTCCAAGGTGTTCACTGAATTCCTTCGGAATAATGGTGTTCACATTCACCAGTCCACTCCTTATGCTCACCAGCAGAGTAGACGTGTGGAGTGTTTCATCACACACTGGTGGACAAGGCTCAGGCCATGTGCCTTGATGCCTGCCTATCCCCTTCCTTCTGGCAATTTGCTCTCGAGCATGCGGCTCATATTTACAACTGCATCCCTAATGCTTGTCTCTAGTGGAAAACCCCCCATGAACTGCTATATGGGTGAAAGCCCTCTATCTCCTATCTTCAAGTTTTTGAATGTGGTGTCTACATGCACATTCTTGATGAAACCCGCAAGGGTGAACTCGCCCCTAAATTTGAGATGATGTCATACCTCAGTGTAGCTCCTGGCAATGACTAGAACTACCTCTTCATATAGAGTAATTCTGCTTCCTTCACCACTGCACATGCTGTCTTTGATGAGCATTACTTCTCTTATTGTGAGCACATGAGACCTTCTGGTCTGGTATCTCACTGTTTGCCTCCACATCAGCATGAGAAAGACCCAGATCTTGATTCCAGTTCCATCTCCTCTAATGATGATGTCTTATAATTTTCCTCCTCTTTCATTCCACATATTGCTTCTCCATCCTTCATTCTTCATCTTCTTGTGTTAGTAGTATGTTTCTCTACTCTTATGATCATATTCTTCTCTTCTCGTGTGGTGATCACATCCATCTTTATCTTCCTTCTTGAACTTTCCTTCTTCACCACAATTTCTCTCGTAATTGTGTAGTTAGCTAATTTTCTCCCGAGTTCTATCAGGTTCTATGCTTACGTGTCCCTCTAGATTAGCTAATCTTCTTTCTTCTTCCATCTTGTTCTATGATTATGTGTCCCTGTCTATTTAAGTACTTCTCCCACTGTACTCTCTTCTCATTCTTGATCTGCGCAATCTAGTGCACTCTTGGATCACCCTTAGTCCCTCAGTTGTCCCTCAGTCCCAACCTTAGTCCCTCTTAGCCTTGCCTTCATGTGGCAAGTATCCTTAGTCTTTGCTAGCACAAGAGATCAAGGAAGTGCACCCTCTCCATAGCAGAGGTGCTACTTTGCTAGCTCATCGTCCTCACTAGTACGCATCATATAACAAAAGATTGAGGATCTCCTTTGTCCCTCCTATCTAGGAGTAGGACCCACTAGTCACCATAGCCCCTCGATACCAAGCCCCAGAGTCCTCGTCCGACAAGGAAGATACCTCCTTAGCTCTAGTCCCACAGTCCTCAGCGCTTCCTCCATGAATCACCTTACCTCCAACCCCTCAGTATCATAAAAGAAGAATCCCCTCTTTGTCCAGTAGACCCACCCCAGACCCTCAAACCCTCTCTGTACCTCGAATCCTCCTTGAGAACCAAGTCCCCACAGTAACCCCCCCAGTACAACCAGTTATCCTCCTCCCACCAATTCTTAGCACCCCAGTAAACCCCAGCGCACCCCCTGTTACAATTTTCCTCCTATTTCGTTCCACATACTGCTTCTCCATCCTTCATCCTTCTCCTTCTCATGTTAGTGGTATGTTTCTCTATTCATATGATCATATTCTTCTCTTCTCGTGTGGTGATCGCATCCATCTTTATCTTCCTTCTTGAACTTTCCTTCTTCACCACAATTTCTCTCATAATTGTGTAGTTAGCTAATCTTCTCCTGAGTTCTATCAGGTTCTATGCTTATGCATCCCTCTAGATTAGCTAATCTTCTTTCTCCTTCCATCTTGTTCCATGATTACACGTTCCTATCTATTTAAGTACTTCTCCCACTGTACATTCTCATTCTCGATCTGCACAATCTAGCATACTCTTGAATCACCCAGAGTCCCTCAGTCCTCCTTAGCCTTGCCTTCGTGTGGCAAGTATCTTAGTCTTTGCTAGCACAAGAGATCAAGGAAGTGCACCCTCTCCATGGTAGAGGTGCTACTTTGCTAGCTCATTGTCCCCACTAGTATGCTTTGTGTAACACCCCCAGTCACCCTAGCACCCCCTATTGTCACCATGTCCGAGTTCAAAGCTGCCCTCCCAGCAAACCTTTCGGGTGAACCAGCCAATGCCACCCAATGGATCAAGGCAATGAACACCTACTTTTCTATCAACAGTTCACTTTACAAGAAGGCCGAGGAAAAGATCATGACCACACTCAATAAGATGAGTAAGGGACGGGGAATTTCTTTCTCAGAGATGTGGTACGACCACATGGCTGACACCTCAGTCGACTCCAAGGAGAAGACTTTCGAGAAATTTGTAGAAAATTTCGAATCCACCTTCTACCCTTTTGACACCAAAGCCACCGCACGTCTTGAGCTCTCCAAGCTCATCCAAAAGTCCTCTAAGTTGCCCTCTGGTGAGATTGACGATGGTTTCCAGAAGTACATTACAAACTCCCAGAATCTCGCTTCGAAGGCAGAAATCTCTGATGAAATCACCCTCATTGATCAGTTCTCACTTGGGCTTGACCAACAGCTCTCCATGATGATCCTCTCTATGACCCCACTCTCCACCACCATTGCTGAATGGATCATCAAGGCAAAGACTTTCCATGCTCAGAAGGCATGCATTGCTGCTCTTTGCAAGAGGCATCGTGCTCCCTCAGTATTCACTCCTTGCAACCACACTACCTCATCTACCTCTGACCCAAATGCCATGGACGTTGACGCCATCAAAGTCACCAAACTTACTCCTGTTGAACGAGCTTGCTGTTTCTGAGAAGGACTTTGCCTTCATTGTTGCAGGGAAGGACATAATGCTCAGAACTGCAAGGTGTTTCCTCTTCTCCCCCTCGCCCCCAACAGATTCAAGTAGTAGCTATGACGACATCCCCTTCGTCACCAACCCCACCCCCCAAGACCCCATCTGCCTTAGATACCTATGTTAATAACCTTCGTTCCTCTGGCAAGAACAAAGAAGAAATCCTCCAAACCCTCAAGCTATGCTTCGATGAGGCTGCTGAGGAAGAGTCTAGCAAGGGTTTTCAGTAAGGGAAGTTGAAACGATGTCTTCTTCCCTAGACATCTCCTCTGTACTAGTAGGACTTCGCAATGAACGAACTCTGCATCTTCCAATTCGTCTACTAGCCAGATCTCAAAGCATTGCCACCTTTGCTCTAGTCGATTCTGGAGCAACCAACAACTTCATAGACACCTCCCTTGTCCCAAAGCTTTGTTCCACCATTCGTTGTCTCCCTCAACCCCTTACTGCTTACAATGTGGATGGCACCACCAATCATACAGGAACCATTAAATATACGGTCTCCATGACTGTCCTCTTCCCTGAGGGCAAGGACAAGATCACATTCCTAGTCACCTCCCTCAGTTCTGCTCGCATTATCTTCAGCACCCCCTGGCTCAAAAAACATAACCCTCAGATTAATTGGAAGACCAACTCTCTTGCACTTCAGGATACTGTTGTACCTCTTCGTGAGAGTCCGCCCTGTTGTGAGGAGGAAGACTTCTGTTACGATTTCCCCTACTCTTACTCCTTTTACGGGAACCCCTAACTTCGGTCTACAACGTCGCCCTCGGCATACTCCTTTGGATCCTCCTCGCGCTCCTCGTGCTGTACCCGCTGAGTACAGCCT
>JBBPJJ010001060.1:0-11724 GCA_038088635.1 Veloboletus limbatus
GTGGGGTTTGACTCGTTGCCATGCGCGACAATTCCCGCGGCTTGGTTTCTCAACTGGTAAGTCCGACTTGACCTTGCTCCCGTCGCACACCATAGTGGCTGCGCGCGCTGACTCATTGCATTCCGTCATAGTTGTAGTCGTAGTAGACTCGTCATAGCATTCGAGAAGCTGTGAATACCACTCGTTCACAGTAGTGTTGCTGTCGAATTTGTCGTGGACGAGTGATGGGGTGGTCGTGACTAGAATATATTGCGCTTCCGTTTCGTTGCGCAGCCACGTGGCTTGGGTCCACGGATTGAACGTCTGTGGCTGCGTTTCCATGCTGTCGAGATGGCCAAGTAATCCTAGGGATTTTGCTGCGTGAAGTAGCTTTGCATGGTAGTCCGACCAGTTTCGTCCATCGAAAGCTAAGTCCGGTACGAGAATTTCCCACCTATTGACTTTCATCGAATAAGGCATTCTCGGGTCTGGTGAGTGGTCTACTGAGCACAGGCGGGGCTCATAACCTGTAGAATACTTTAGTAGTCACTATATATATTAGTTATGGTACTATACCTGTAGAATACTTTAGTAGTCACTAAAGTAAGTAAGTACCGTACGAAGGTTCTAAATAGTTGGGCTTAGGTAAGCCCGTGGCTGTACTACCATACCGTATGGAATATTCCAACAATTGCATGTTGTAAAGGCTGTGGTGGTGGTGACATAGAAAGAGAACGTTGCATGTGATGTATATGTTGCATCTCATGATGTTCAATCAAATGGCATGGTATGGCAGGATACTGATGGATTGGTAGAGGAGGATGGTTCTAAAATGTATATTAGTATTTTATATATGTAAATGAAATCACTGAACATACAATCAGAGCAGCAGACATGTTTGTTGAAGGCTGAATGGAAGTATATGGGCAACGATAGGAAGGAGGAGAGCCAAGCTGACGTTGATCTCGTTCAGCTTGGCAAGCAGCATGTTGGGCATGTTGAGGGGAGGTAGAAAGTGAAGACCTAAAACATGTATCCCTGTATATTAGAAACTCCATACAGATGCAAAACACTCACATTTCAAAAAGAGACCAAGTTGAAAGGCCAAGGTCTTGAGGACAAAGAGATCCAAATCCAAAAGTAGAGGAAATTTAAGAGAAAAAAAGGAAGCCAAGAATGCACAGAATTCCTTTGCCTCACTCAATGCTTGGAGCAACTGAAAGGTAGCCAAGGCAAGAATATGACAGAGCTAAAGGCAAAAATGCCTGAGACAAAGTGAAAAGATAATGACAGATAGAACATTTGTCAGAAACTTCTAATTCACCCACATCTCTGCTCTGTAATGCTCTCAGAGGTCTCAGCCTAAAAGGCCTTGGCAACCAGCGGACACACAGAGTTGAATCTGTGAAGCTAGGGAGTAGAGACTTGATCAAAGGATTGCTTTGAACTGTCAATTGACTACTGCAATGCCAGTCAAAACAAAATCCAAGCACTTTTTCTCACACAGTTGGCTTTAAGCTCTCAAGCACTGTATGATAAAGCAAAGGTCAACTGCCTAATCCAAGGACTAACCCTTAAACCACTTGGTGTAATCATCAGCTGAATGATCATAGACATGAAATTTGCAAAACTCACAGTTTTATACTGAAGAAAAGAGCTAAACAATCATGAAGATTAGACCATAGGATAGTGAATAGAGCCATACAAAGAATCTCTTATCAGATCATGATGAATATGATTTCCTGGTCATATAAGAACACACACTGATCAGAAAGCCAAGTTTAAAGGGAAGTTGAAATTGTTGAGTGGGAAGCAAGGGAAGTTGTCGAGTGGGAGGCAAGGAAAGCTGGATGGGAGGGAACTGTTGCAAGCAAGGCATCTGATGGTGGCTGTGCAGTGGCAGCCAGCTAGGTATAGTGAACGGAGGACTGTGGGTGACAAAGTGAGCTACATGGTTTTCACATCCAAAAAAGGGCCAAAATGCGGGATAAGCGATACAGGCGAAATACTTGAATCTTAAAAGTTAAGGGAGAGCAGTTGAGTTTGAAAGTAGAGCGACACTTGGGTCATTTGGGTTGGGTGGGTCGGATAGGTCGGGCAGGTCGGATGGGTCGGGCAGGTCGAATGGGTCGGACGGGTCGAATGGGTCAGACGGGTCGAATGGGTCGGACAGGTCGAATGGGTCGGACGGGTCGGATGGGTCGGACGGGTCGAATAGGTCGGACGGGTCGAATGGGTCGGACGGGTCGAATAGGTCGAATGGGTCGGACAGGTCGGACAGGTCGAATGGGTCGGACGGGTCGGACGGGTCAAATGGGTCGGACGGGTCGGACGGGTCCAATGGGTCGGACGGGTCGGACGGGTCCAATGGGTCGGACGGGTCGAATAGGTCGGACGGGTCCAATGGGTCGGACGGGTCAGACGGGTCCAATGGGTCGGACGGGTCAGACGGGTCCAATGGGTCAGACGGGTCGAATAGGTCGGGTGGATCAAGTGTTTTGCTATTGCCACATTTTTTTCCATTTATATCCATGAAAAACCATGTGGCTCGCTTCATCGCCCACAGTTCTCCGTTCACTATACCACCACTGCACAGCCACCATCGAATGCCTTGCTCGCAACAGTTCCCTCCTTGCCTCCCACTCAGCAACTTCCCTTGCTTCTCACTCAACAACTTCACTGTTTTCTGATCAGTGTGAGTTCTTATATAAGTTCATCATGATCTGATAAGAGATTCTTTGTTGATAAGGGTCTTTGCTGCTGGTATGGCTCTTCTAATCTTCATGATTGTGCAGGTTGTTCAGCTCTTTTCATCAGGATAAAACTGTGAGTTGTGAACAGAGAACGTCGGGGGGTGAACTGATGCCGATGCATATTTCGGTAGTTTCTTGACGTGGCGGTTATTTTGCTTAGCAATACATTTCCTCACTTGACCCACTTGTATTTCCTTTTTCATTTCCAACTCAGCTAGCAGGCCAATTCATTTGTTAACATATGCCCAGGAAAAAAAGCTGGTTCACATGCTAGATGCTTTTTCAGCAGCAACACCAGGAAAGGAAGCTGGTTCACGTGCTGGAGCTACCTCCAACTCTTGCCACTTTACAACACTTCAGTTCATTCTATTCTATATATCTACTTGATAAAATTCGAGTGTGCTCCACTTCACTGAGAATGTAAGTGGGCACCATCTCTTCTTCATAGAACTGACACAAACTCAATTCATCAGTTTATCAGTGATTTGATCTGTCTTTCTGCACCTTTGAAGCTCTATTCAATCTTTGTAAGTATAATCCACATTTTGACTGTGTTTTGACCAAATCATCCACTTGCTGACAAAGATTTTCAGCACTGTCATTCCTTTATTGATCTTTTTCATATATTCATTTTATTAGCTGTTAAGGCAGCCTGTGAAAGTCTTGATTCTTGGATTAGGCACTTTGCTTTTGTTTTGCTATAGTATGAGTATGTCAAGGGCCAGAGTCAGCAGTTGGGAAAAAGTGCTAGATCAAGTCTCTACTACCTAGCTTCACAGATTCAACTCTGTGTGTCCACTGGTTGCCAAGGCCTTTCTAGGCTGAGACCTCTGATTACACTACAAAGTGGAGGCAGTCCAAGATTCTGATTCTTGCTATGGCTAACTGACTAATACTATGCCTGACTGACTATATACTATGCCTGACTGACTATTATAATGCCTGACTGACTAATACTATGCCTGACTGACTAATAGTAATAGTGTGAATTAAATAGGATTTGAACTGCTTAAAAACTAGGATGATTGTGCTGAAGGCACAACAGATCAGGTGAAATGCCTAGTAGACGACCAACACCCGACCCAGGCGACCCAAGCGTTGCTCTGCTTTCAAACTCAACTGCTCTCCCATAACTTTTTGGAGACCCCCAGCAAATTCATGCCTCTGTGCCCTATGGTCTCTACAAATAAAAACCATGGTTCAGCGAATCTCATGGAATGTTCACATAGAGTAAAGGGAGAGGTTTCGGGGTTCCGAGTCCGTACACACACCAACTAAGGACTCCGACGACAAGGACCATGGAATGTGAACAACATGCTTATTTAGCGGTGACAGCGAGATAACGGGTACTGGTGCGTTACGACTTTGATGTGATGCAAGCGCCTTGTAGAACAGTGATGCGATGAGAGCTACGAACTGGGCGGCGATAAGTTGTGCTTTCAAAAAAAAAAACTTGTAACATGAAAACCAGCGATGTTCGTTGCATGAGTCTTCACACAGGCAACGCGTATGCTGCTCGATGGGTTCACCGTTAAGATGTGGGTCTCGTTGGCGTGAGCAACATCTGCGGCTCGGGAGGTAATGGGAATGCCGGTGTAGGCTGCAAGGGCACCCGTCTTCTCGTTGACTGTAATCGCTGCGGCGGTGGTGGTCGCCCATCAATACCCGCACGCGTACCCTCAGGCTAGGCGACCTCGTGCACTGTGAAAGAGTGAGTACCACTTCATGACCGCTAAAAAAGAAAGAATGTCGCAGATTAGTAAAGGACGTGTTCCGGTTGATGGGCCAGAGGTGAGACAGAAGATGGTTGCCCTGGCAGCTTGTCGTGAGCCAAGCGGAGTACGAGATATTCCTGTACGACAAAAATAACAGGGACTGACCACCATGGCAAGTGATAACCATCATGCATCACGCTTCCACGGAAATTGTAGAATTCCGGGTCCGAGCGTAGCGATAAGGTTCAACTGTTGTTGTAGACAGATAATGGACTACGAGGAAACTTCCTAAATTCATTATCTTTCCTTATTTGGATAGCGGAATCATGACTTCATGAGGCTCCGCTTTGGATTCATCGTCTTCCTTGCAGCACAGAACACATTACTCCATGCATCCACAGCGTCAAGGACTTATCGTTCCCAGAATCCAGTCGATACTTACCCCACCAAAAGTCATGTGTGAAGCCACGCAAACATTCTAGGTCCTTGAGAATGATCGTCCTGCTGTACGGCACCATCAATGTGGGTTACTTTTTCGATAACTCCTGGCATTCATGCTCATACCGTTTGCGTCGCCGCCGCCGCCACTATTACCGCATTCTTCCAACTTCCAAATCATTGTTACTGCCAACATCAAGTACTTCTTGACCCGACCTTACTTGGCCTAGTTTTTGTACATCTAGATCCGCCACAGGAGTGAAATCCACTCATTCGTCCAAAATTTCATCCGTGTTCAAACGTATCAGATGTTGATGTCCGATGCTCACCGATGGTAGGGACGATAAAGGACGATAAAAACACTGATCCGCTGAAGATCGTCGCCATTGGCACCTGTATTAAAGGTGGGCAGGCTAACGTCAATTTCATCAAGTGTGGCCCCCTCTCCTTTCTCACATTCTTCCATCCAGAATGCACCTCACTCCGGCGATGTCCATGGTTGCACTGGCCGTTTTAGCAACGGCTCTACCTCAGCCTCAGATATCTGATCCGAGGATGGGCGTGGCTATCCAACTGGACAAACACACTCGGTTTGTGAACGTTAACAAAAGCGTTAATCTTGACGCACTCTACCCACACGCTGCATCGGTTGATGCGTACGTCGTACATCCATCATAATCGTTGTCAGCTCAAACCATTGTGTTTAGTAAGATTCGTCGTGGCTTTGAGAACTACGAGAAGAATACCGGGATGGTGCACCCATTCGCCGTGAAAGAGGTTGAAAAACGCTACAATAGTGTACCCTTGTTTGACGTTGACTTCGAAGGTGTGATCTGGTGTGCTGATGTCATGGTCGGCACACCTCCTCAAGCCTTCGCTGGTAGGTTTCTGTGGTACTCCTGATGTATTTTCATCCTAATCTCTTTGAAAGTGGCTTTTGACACTGTTTCGAGGTATGTCCTTCTTGCTAGGGGCCCACCTTTTTTGTTTAATTCGATGGCAGCGATTTCTTCTTGCCGCACAGTAACTGTTTCCAGTCTTGCGACGGACACACTCGATGGAACCCATTCGACTCTTTCACTTCGCGCTATGTTGTCGGGCCAACTAGTATCGAGTTAATGTCTGGAGCCATTGTCACTGCCAGTATATACACAGATCTCGTGCAAATTGCTGCCTTCTTTGTATGTTCCCTATATCCTATGTACAAGCGCATCTCTGACATCTTATTAGGCGTTCTCTCAGACACTTGGTGTCGCAACGCACTATCCTCCTGCGCTCAAAGACTCCGTATTTGCTCCGGATGGCATAATGGGAATGGGCTTCCGGTCTACCTCGAGCATTAACGCTAGAACCTTCTTCCAGAATCTCATCGACCACGGACAGGTGACCAGTCCAGTATTTTCCTTCAAGCTTTCGCCTGTGGGAGCCGAGTTGTATCTCGGTGGAGCGAACGCTGCCCTGTATCGAGGAATATTCACCTATGTCCGTGTAACGGAACCAGTATGCACGGGTGTCAAATGCGCGTAGACATCTACTAATGTTAGTCATTCAGGGTTTCTGGCAGGTGAACATGGACGATATCCGGGTTAATGATAAGAAGGTGGTGGAGGACGTCACTGCCATAATCGACATTGGTAGCGACCTCATCACCGGTCCTCCCCAGCAAGTTGAAGCGTTGTACACGGCCATCGGAGGTATCCATTTCGATTACGGTGTATATATCCGTGCGTTCGGGACTGGTTGGCTAAAATCTCCGTTGACACCCTGCAGTCCCATGCGATTCCTTCCCCACTATCAGCCTTACCTTTGGAGGCACAACATTCAAAATCCCGCCTTCTTCCCTCATCGTTGGACTGCTTCCCGAGGCCCCATTTTATTGCGCCAGTGGCCTTGTTGGTTCAACATCTCGTCCTAGTGGGTATTTCATAATCTGCTTTGCAAGGTTCCATTCTGACCTCTGAACCCGCGTTTCCTCTATACGACCAGCATTCTGGATTGTTGGTAATCGATTCCTCCGGAATGTCTATATTACATTTGATGTCGGTAACTTACGAGTCGGATTTGCGTCCCTTGCTTGAATATCACAAGGCGTTGAACACCCTACTCTGTTATGGATGATTGTCCTGTTTTTTTTTTCGTTTTGCTGACACACGATATTCATCGGGGGTCGTCTTGTATATTGTAACGTGACATGCGAGGAGAGCTGAGGAGAGCTGCTAGCAAACCTGGTACGACAGCTGTGTAACGCTGACTATGTAGTGTTCGGAGATTACCGCACATGGGACAGCATTGAATGTGAACGGATGGTGATACGATAAAGGCATCTAGTCGAATCCGTCGACACAGACATTTCAGGCCACCCGCCCTTTCAGGAAGCCTTTTGCAGCATCGTCCAGCATGATTTCGTTCCGTTTTGATACATATCACTATGCAAGAACGAAACAATCTGCATAAGTCAGGAATCACAATAATAATGATTCTTACTGTCTTATCAATCACCTTCTGGCGCAGTGCTGATATCGCCTCGGCATTGATAGGAAATTCCAGCAACTCGGCAATATCCTCCGCAGCTTGCTCTAGGTCTCTGTCGGGTCGGTCCGCATCAAGGCCCACGCAAGCAGTTGATAACTGCAGTAAACATGCCCTTGATCATCCTCGAAAAGTTCCTTTTCGTTGCACTTCTTTAGGTAGTATGCTACAGCACAAGCGTCATGGTGGCATTTCAGAGGGCGCATAATTGGCAAATGCACAAACGTTCTATAAAAACATACCTTCAAGGGGTGCCAGCAATATATATGATACGTGAGGAGTCAAGACGACATGTTCTGGACACGCTTATGCTAGAGGCCGACCTCTCGCTCCGAGTCCTGCGTGAATGGTCTGGGGAGTAATGGCGGGTCAGTCTCGAGTACTTGCTTACATCCGAGCGTTTGCAGCGCACCTGGAAGTACGCACGTCAGCACCGATGAGTGTAGTGTGCTGGGCGAGAACCCCCCCCTTCCCGCCTCCCCTCCAGTAAATCCATGCCTTAGGCCTCAGAGCTCTCTAGAGCACGCAATCGGAAAACTTCCGGATGTGACTTACAAGTATTTCTGGAGCGCCAATCCAATGCTCTACAAAGATAGACGTGCTGAAATTGATATCGTCGTCGTAACAAAGAATGTCGTCGATAGTTTAGTGGGACGGACCGTTCGTCCGCAGAACAAGGGTAAACACAGAAGCGACTCGGGAGTAAAACGTAAGACGTCTTCGAAAATAGCCCTGTAGGTTAGAGTGATAATCGAGGCCGAATGATGAAACTTGCAGTCTTTACCTTGATCAAGAACCAGGGTCAGTTTTTCGACAACTCCTGGCATGTATGTATACTCATGTATGGAATTGCTGTTGCGAAGCACTGATTTGTTCCTTTCATGAGTGGGCTTCGGTCACCCTCCGCATAGTAACCTCGCGTTCATATCAAACATCGAGCGAAAACGTTGTATACTTTTGTATACTATCAATCCAAGTAGTAACTTACAGTTCCAAGGAAAAATGTAAAAGAAGCATATGGAAGTGTCATAACACGTTGGCCACTTCTTCCTGCTCGCCCGAGGAAAACGTGTCCACCAAGAGAGCCGGGTTCGCATCAACCTCATTGAGGCCATCTGCAGTACCCGGCTCTTCATCCAAAATTTATCGAGTTCTGTCTCTACATGAGAGAAATGCTAACGCTAGCGGAGCAGATGCGAGAACTTGGAGAGCCAGAAGACTACAAATACTTACGGAGACCTATACCGTTGGCTATACCGCCCACGTAACCCTCCGTCTCATGAAGGTCCTGTAGGCCCTGAAGGAGAGGTAAGACACGGTTGTCGTCATGTTCATCACGGTTGTCGAGCTCCTGAAGTACAGAAGCTACGTCATGACATTGCCAGACAAGATCCAAGAGACTGAGATAGATGTCCCATACAGATGTGCGCCCGACTACCGGCCGACCCAATTGATGGACATGCTGAGATATGCGGAAACTAGGACTAGGTCGAAGACGGGATGTGTGGGATTGACTTATACATTGTGAACATGGTTGATCGCTTCTTCTGTGACTGAAACCTTGAAGTCGAGCGCACCGTAATCGGCCACACATCTGTGAATGAGCTCCGGGACGCCATGGGGAAGGACCTTGATGAATTTATTAACAGGACTAAAACATGCGTATTTTGTTTCTATCATGGCGCTTTTAATGGTTGATACGAAACTGATACTGTAGCTGTCGAGCTCTTGTTGGAGCCAAGGGATAGATACCCATCGGAAAACCAGGCTGCGATAAAACAGTACAATTAGCCATGTCATACACAGAAGGTGAGGATACACTTGTAACATGTTATGAGAATCATACCAAACCATTGTTCACCTCGATGTTCTCGGAGCACAGCCTCGAAACCAAATGGAAAGCGACTGTGACGCCGTAACTGAGACCATGTACTGCGTTTTCGTCGGACGCTTGATATCATGATGAACGCTCGGTTATTATGCGGAGGGTGACCGCTCATCGTCGTTCTCCATGAAAGTGACAAATCAGTGCTTCGCAAAGGCGCGATTGTCCGGCATTCCATACTTCGTGTGACTTGCTTCGCCGCCGCGAGCACAACCGAGTCAACTTCCAAGTCATGGTCACTGCCAACATTAAGTACTTTACTCATTTGTCCACCGTGGGTTTCATTCATGTTCAAACACGTCGGATGTTGATCTCCGATGCTCATCGATGGTAAGGGCCATAAACCCACTGATCCGCGGAAGTGTGTCGCCATGGGTCCTGTATTAAAGGTGAGCAGGCTAACGTCACAACTTCATCAAGTGCCCGCCTTTCCTTTCTCACATTCTTCCATCCAGAATGCACCTCACTTCCGCGATGATTATTGTTGCAATGGCCATTTTGGCCATCGCTCTACCTCAGCCTCAGATTTCTGATCAGAGGACAGGCATGGCTGTCCAACTGAACAAACAAACACAGCTTTTGAATGCTAACCAAAGTGTTAACCTTGGCGCATTCCACTCCCATGCTGCATCGGTTGAAGCGTACGTCGTACACACCGTTACTGTCCATCATAATCGTTGTCAACTCAAACTTTGTGTTTAGTAAGATTCGTCGTGGCTTTGAGATCTATGAGAAGAACACTGGGATGGTGCACCCTTTCGCCGCGAAAGAGGTTGAAAAACGCCACGATGATGTCGAATTGCTTGAAGCCAGCGGCGTGGTCTGGTATGGTGATGTTCTGGTCGGCATACCTGCCCAACGCTTCTCCGGTAGGCTTCTATAGTATTTTTGATGAATTTTCATACTAATCTCTCTTAAAGTGGGTTTTGACACTGTTTCGAGGTGTGTCTTTCTTGTCAGGAGAACACATTTTTGTTGAATTCGATGGCAGCGATTTCTTCTTGCCACATATTCACTGTATGGCGTCTTGCGACGGGCACACTCGCTGGGATCCCTATGACTCTGCCACTGCGCACTATACGGGCCGACTAGTCTATATCAAGTTAATGTCTGGAGCCACTGTCACTGCCACTGTATTCGTTGATTTCCTGCAAATTGCTACCTTCTTCGTACGTTCCCTATATCTTGTGAACAAAAGCATTTCTGACATCTTATTAGGTGTTTTCTCAGACCATTGGTGTCGCATTGCGCTATCCCCCTGCGTTGGAATTCACCGCGTTCGCGCCAGATGGCATATTGGGAATGGGCTTCCAGTCTGCCTCAAGCCTTAACTCTAAAACCGTCTTCCAGCATCTCTTCGACAACGGACAGGTGGCCATTCCAGTATTTTCCTTCAAGCTTTCGCCTGTGGGAGCCGAGTTGTATCTCGGTGGAGCGAACGCTGCCCTGTATCGAGGAATATTCACCTATGTCCGTGTAACGGAACCAGTATGCACAGGTGTCAAATGCGCGTAGACATCTACTAATGTTAGTCATTCAGGGTTTTTGGCAGGTGAACATGGACAATATCCAGATTAATGAAAACAAGATGGTGGAGGACGTCACTGCCATAATTGACATTGGTAGCGACCTCATCACCGGTCCTTTCCAGCAAGTTCAAACGTTGTACAGTATCGTCCCTCATCGCCGTGTCCCCGGCGGTGCATATTCCTGTGAGTTCGAATTTGGTTGGGTACAATCTCCGTTGACAGGGGTGACCTGCAGTCCCATGCGATTCTTTCCCCACCATCGGCCTTACCTTTGGAGGCACGACGTTCAAAATCCCTCCGTCTTCCCTCAGCGCTGGATCGCTTCCCGATGACCCAAATTATTGCGTCAGTGGCCTTGTCGGTTCATCAGTACATCCTTGTAGGTATCTCATAATTTGCTTTGCAAGATTCCATTCTGACCTGTGAACCCGCTCCGCTCTCTTTACGACCAGCACTCTGGATTGTTGGCAATCGTTTCCTCCGGACTGTTTATACCACATTTGATGTCGCTACCCCACTAGTTGGATTTGCACTCCTTGCTTGAATATCACAAGGCATAGTACTCTGTCTTGGATGATTGTCCTGTTGTTTTTTGCATGTTTGAAATACGATATTCATGGGGGTCGTCTTGTATATTGTAACATGACATGCGAGTGGCATTAATGACAGCTGAGGGGGAGACCTGTTAGCAAACAATGGAAGCTGAGGACCGTGACCACTGAGGGAAGTAAAAGCACTCATAATCGGTGCCTCAGGTCGTTTAACATCCGTAGACGGGGACACGATTTATCAAATACAAGAGCACTTATACTTACTAGCAATGCTAGGGCGCTGATTGGACATTTTTGCTATCAGAAATCACTGTCCAAGGGACTTGTTTGTAGCTAGTATGACAC